>VDFB02351263.1:0-128458 GCA_007258455.2 Sequoia sempervirens
TGTCTCAACCCCAAACCCCCAAGCTGCTTAGGACGACAAACAGTATCCCACTTAACCAAACTCCACTTGGAAGTCATCACACAACCAGCCCATAAAAACTGTCTTGCCAAAGAGTCCAACTCAGAAACAAAACCCGCCGAAGCCACCTGAAGCATACACCGATAAATAGGGAGAGCCTGGATTACAGATTTCAGCAGTTGAACCCACCCAACAAAGGACAACCAATGATTGGTCCAATGGGTAACCTTTACCCGAAATTTATCCAAAATAGGCTGCCAATATTCCCTCGATAGTCTGCCCACCGAGATAGGAACCCCAAGGTAAGACATAGGAAGAGTCCCTATCTGGAAGCGAAGAATTTGTGCAATTCGCCTCTGTATAGGATTCAGAGTATTAAAGAAATAAATGGAAGACTTAGCTTCATTGATTGCTTGACCTGAAGCCTCAAGATACATATCCAACACCCACTGAATATTAGTAGCCTCCCTAACAATAGCCATCCCCATCAAGGCAGTATCATCCACAAACTACAAGTGGGACGAAGGGGGTAAGTCACCACCCCACCTCCACCCCTGAATAAGCCCCAGCTCCACCTGGCTCCTTAGAAGGCGCCCCAAGCCTTCCACAAGCAAAATGAAAAGGTAAGGGGAAAGAGGATCACCTTGTCTTATCCCACGCGATGCCTCAAACAACTCCGAGTGCATCCCATCAGTCAACACAGAGAAGGACACAGACGAGATGCAACTCATGACCCATTGGATCCAATCATCCCCAAAACCAAAAGTGGCAAGGATCCTCTGAAGAAAAGACCATCGGACTCTATCGTATGCCTTTGCCATGTCCAACTTGATAAACATAGCCTTAGCCCTAGAGTTATCCATCGAATGGATGGTCTCAGTAGCCACCACAATACCATCCAGAATCTGCCTGCCTTCCACAAAACCACTTTGCTCCTCAGATATGAGTAATGGCAACCACTTTTTTAGCCTATTCGCAATTAGCTTCGAGATAACCTTATACACCACATTGCACAAGGATATAGGCCGGAAGTGGCTCATCCTATCCGCTCCATCGCACTTTGGAATAAGAGCCAGGAAGGTGGAATTCAGAGCCTTTAACATTTGCTTGTTCCGCTGCGACTCCTTGACCACTTCTAATAAATCCAATTTGATGATTTCCCAAAACTCTTGGAAGAATTCGACCGGGAAACCATCAGGGCCAGGAGATTTTCCTTTCTTCATTTGAAACACCGTCCCCTCTAATTCTTCAAGAGTGATCTCCCCCATAAGATTCATTCTCATCTCTTGAGACACCAAGTGGGGGATGCAGGAAAGGACCTGCGCCTCTCCCACCACACTCCCCTGCAAATCCTCTCTAAAAAGGGTAGAAAAATAATGGGCGGCCTCATCAGAAATACTCTAAAAAGAATTCAACCTCTCTCCCCCGTCAGAAATCAAAACAGGAATAGAGTTACCATGCCTCCGCGCCTTCACAGAATTGAAGAAAAAGGCCGAATTTTTATCCCCCTCCTGAAGCCAGTCAATCCGAGATTTTTGCTTCCAAAAGATCTCCTCCCGTAATTCCCATTCCTCAAGATCTTTCAAAGCCCTAGATTCCTCCTGCAACAGAGCCTTAGACACCCCATTCTCCCTCATCAACCTCGTAATACCATCCAACTTAACTTGCGCATCCGACTTGGCCTTAAAAATGTTCCCAAAACATTGCTTATTCCAACGTTTAATCTTATACTTAACAAACTGAAGAAGCTTTGTAAAGACATACATTGCCGTACCAAAAGATGGTCTTCCCTCCTGCCACCATAGAGCAACATAATCATGGAGAACAGGATCCCAAAGCCACATAAGCTAGAATTTGAAAGAGGGCTTGTGGGTCCGCCCAACTAGGCTGATAGAAAGCTTGATGGGCCAATGGTCTGAACCCCTCCAGTCCAAAATCTCTGAGCACGTAACCCACCTATCACCCACCCAAAAGCAAGAAACCATAAACCGATCCAACTGCTCAGCAATGCCATCTGCACCAGAGCATCGATTATTCCAGGTAAAGTGGCCATTACCTGGCTTGATATCAACCAGATTCAAAGCAGAAATATTATCCTGAAAGAGGAAAGCGGAAGCCTCCAATCTCATGGTACCCCCGCGCTTCTCGGCAATCTCAGTGATAGCATTGAAATCACCCCCAATAATCCATGGCAAGTAAGGGTTCATACATCGCACATACTGAATATCTGACCACAAAAGCTGCTTACCCTGCAAATCTACTAGCGCATAAATGTTGGAGAAAAGTACCACTTCCCCCGATTCATAACAAGAGGCCACCATAGAGATAGAGGACTTGAATGAAAACCACCAAAGGGGGAAAATCTTTTGAGGGTTCCATAAGCAAGCAACCCCACCAGAGGCACCCAGAGCACCAATACACTGACAATCACCATTCATCCAAAGCTTAGGCATAATACCCATCATACCATCCACAGACAGCTTTGTTTCCTGTAAAAAGAGAATATCAGGACACTGACTTCTAACCAAATTTTGAACAGCTTTTTGTCGAGGGCCGCTGTTCAAGCCCCTAACATTCCAGGATAGGACAATCATTTCAAAGGGCTGGTGAAGTGCGAGTCCAAAGTCTTAACTGACCCTGATTCCACCAAATTTTCTCCAATCATCTTGATCTTCTCCAAGTCCTTCTTGCCCAGCTTAGACCCTTTCTCCACTCCTCCTTTCTTAAAATCTTTTTGAAGGATGCCTAATTGAGGAGACGTCTTATTACTTTTTCCTCCCACCGAACCAACTTTCTGCTCAGGGATAGTCCCAGCCACTTTGTCTTTTACCACCATGCTACCTGATTCTCTTTGAGCCTCTATCCTTAAGTCTAATTCCATCTGCAAGGATCCCACCCCCTGAGGGGCAAGGGAGACCCCAGGGCTGATCCCCTCTTGACCAAAGCCTCCCCCGCCTAGCTCAGCATCCTGAACAACTGAATCCACTCCCACCTGATGGTTTTCCATTTCCAGCTCCACCAACTACCCTTGCTGCTCAGCACCCAGCTTGCCCTGATCCAAATCAACCAACCCTGGATTCACTTCTTGCTGGCTAAGACCCTCCAACACCTCAAATCTGTTAAAAGAATCCTCATCCTGTCTTTCTTTCAGAGGCCTTTTAAGCCCCTTATTTCTATTCCAAGGCCTGACAGGCAGAAAGCCATCCTCCCCAGGACCACCACCCTGAATAGGGCCTTTACCCTTATCCAACCCAGAAGAATTCCTAGGTGGTAGAGAAGTATTAGTCTCCAAAGGCTTGGCTCTTGGGCATCTACGCAGTAAGTGACCATACTCATGACACAACCAACATCTAAAAGGTAAAGTCTCATAATCAAGTTGTTGAACCCATGAGTAAGAGCCTGCACACACTTCTAAAGCATCTAGCAAGGGTTTACTTAAATCAATTTCCACACAGAATCGGGCGAATGTCATTACCTTTTTGAACTGTGTCTGCTGCGAAGAACCAACAGGTTTACCAAGCATTGAGGCAAGTAAATGTAGAACATCCTCCCGCCAACACTCAACCGGTAACCTCGGTAATCTAACCCAAACGGGAACCCGACTAGGAATCTCCTCAGCCGGATTGAATCCTACATGCCACAGCTTGATAAACAAGCCCACCTAGTTGTAAAAATAAGGGCCTCCTTCAAAAACCTTGATCCTGTCTGCCATGCAGTCAAACATGACCATGAAATAGTTATTAGCGAGGAGCCAAATCTCCATCTCTTCTATCGGCACCCAAGTCCTTCGGGCCCAGGTCTCCAAAAATTGCAACAAAATCTTCAGACCCAGAAATTTACAATACAACGAGTGTCTTGAGTAGTACTCAATATCATCCTCGAGCATCTCCATCGGGATCACAACATTCGGACTTTCTTTGCACCTTTCAAGGCAACCATTAATCTTTGGAACAAAAAACCCTCCTGACAAACCCTCCTCATTCTTTTCCACATTCTGAGAAAATAAAATATTATCGTGAAGACGAAACCCCGAAGGCAAGGGCTGCAAACCAAGAGCGGATCAAAAATCTAGTTTAGGTCCCTCCCCCGAAGGCTCCCCAGACTCCATTAAGAAGAAAAGAACACCGGCGGAGAACCAAGCCTTCGACGAACACAGGAGCACAAGCTCCCACTCGAGGGATAGCCCCCACACGCACCCACCAAGGAAGGGCACCCACAAAAACCACCACACCACCCCTCACAAGCTCCAAACGCAGATCTCACCACTCCCCCACACCCCACACCGCGGCACCACAAAGCCCCACTCGCAGCCCCAAACTTCACCCACCCTGCACGACCCCACACCTCACCACAACCGCCACCCACGCAGCTCCAAATCAGTGAATACAGCAAACCTAAGACTTCTGCCAACCCAGCGGCATCCACACTGCGAATAAGCCACGCACACCAGCTAGGAGATCCGCCGCCGCCGGCGCAAAACCAGTGACAACAACAGAAATCCGGCAGAGACCACGACCCACCAAGAAGGACGGGAAAACCCGCACAGGCAGCCAGGAAAAAACCCCAAAACAACAAGCACACACCCTCCCCACAGCGAACAGATGAGAAAAGTAGGAAAACAAGCTAGGGCACGGGCGCCCTAGCTCGGCTCGCACAGGCCAGACGTGCCATCCTCCTCAGAAGGAAAAAAAATCAAAAAAACCAACCAACAAATATCTATTACTCAAAATTAACAATCACATTTACATAAATATCATGTTTAATTAATTTAATTAATCAAACCTTTTAAAACAACAATCAAATTTTAATTATTAAATTACCTAAACATAAATATTTTAATTTATCATTTCAAAAAAATTACACTAAATCAAATAACTTATTAATAAACCATTTGACTAATTAATTAATTTCCAATCAAGATGCGAACATGAATGACACAATGGATCTGAATGATAATATAATGATGGGTGACAACACAAATAATCATCCTATAAAGGAATGATGGCCAAAGAAGGACCTGACATTATCTTTAAAACAACATGTTTCCATTGGGTCATGGCATGCTCAAACCTAACAAAGCAAGTGGAGTCGATGCCCATTACCTACAAACTGCATCAAACAACACTGTCAAACATATCTACATAAACTGACAATCACACCATGAAAGAGAGTCGTAGCATAGTAGGGTACTCATGAGTGAGTAATGCTACACTGTCTCCTTCACCAAAACTAACATACGCTGCTACATCATAAACACACTAATGCTTTGAAACAACATAAAACCATAACACACATAATGTTTATCATAATGTCACCACACAAACATAATCAAATGATCAACAATGTATCTAATGTATCATCAACAAAGTATAAAAACCAGCATAGTATCAGTGTCGTAACTGAAGTAAAGTAGTATAGTATCAAAAATAGCTAAAACAAATATCAACTAAACAGTAACAAATTGAATCAAAGTGCAACAATTGGAGGGACACTACATCCTCCCCCCTAGGATAAGGCTTACTCCTGGAAGCCTGCAAACAGATATGGATAAAGCTCTCTCATATGTGACACATCCTCCTAGGTAGTTGATGCGTCATCACTAGGATCCCACTAGACCCTCACCTGATCAATGTCTTGACCCCTGAGGGCGAGTCTCTTGTGCTGAAGAATACCCACGAGCTCCAAAACTAGCTACCTGTTCTCTACCTATAATGCATTCCAATCGAGCACATGTGAAATATCAGGTTGATAAGACCTAAGAACAAATACATGGAATACATCATGAATGTGCTAAAAACTAGGCAGTAAAGCAAGACGATATGCTACAGGACCAATCCTCTCCAGAATCTCAAATGGCCCAACGAAACGAGGTGTGAGTTTAGAGCCTTTTCCATAACGGATCAGACTCATCCGCGAACACATCTGAAGAAATACCCTATCTCCAACTAAAAACTAACAATCCACTCTATGTGCATTGGCATACTACTTCTGCCTGTCCTGCACTGCCACCAAGTGCTCTCTGATGTGATCAACCTATTGCTCCATATCCTAAAGCATCTCAAGTCCAAGTAGAACTCTATCCTCAAGTTGATCCCAACTTAACAGAGTCTGACAAGGACATCCATACAATGCCTGAAAAGGAGGCATACCTATGGAACTATGATACCCATTATTATAGGTGAACTCCACTAAGTAGAGATAATCTTCCCAACACAATTGTTGATCCATTACATACATCCTAAGCATATCCTCAAGAATCTGATTGACCCTCTCGATCTGACCATCGGTCTTAGGGTGATAAGTTGAACTGAAGTTCAACTGAGTACCTGAAGCATGTTGCAAGGATGTCAATAATATTGATGTAAACACATGATCTCTATATGAAATGATTATGTGAGGAATTTCGTGCAACCAAACAATATCCTCCATGAATATCTTAGCCACAGAAGAGGCATTATAGGAGAACAAACTAAAGAAAAATGTGCTACCTTATTCAACCTGTCAACAATAACCATAATAGCATCATGTTGACGAGATGACATAGGTAAACCAACAATGAAGTCCACTGATATGATATCCCACTTCCATTCAGGAACAATATGTGGCTACAACAGTCCTACAGGATGTTGGTGCTTGCCCTTAACTCTTTGGCACTCAAGACATCTCAAAACAAAATCAATGATATCATGCTTCATTCCTGGCCAAAAGTATAATTGTCGAAGGTCTGCATGCATCTTCTTAACACCAGGATGAGTTGAATAAGGTGCTCAATATGCCTCTAACATAATCAAAGTGTGAAGATCTTTTGTATGTGGTACATAGATATGACCCAAATGTCACAACAATCCATTTGACTCGAGTGTATATCGTGTGAATTTACCCTCCAAGGGTCTACCTGATCCTAACTCCATCTTCACCTCTTGATACAGTATTTCTGTAGGAAGTGATACTACAATTTGGCTCCTCAAATCAACTCCAAGAGTCATAGCAGAAAGCTCATGCCTTCGCCGACTAAGAGTGTCAGCCACTACATTCTCTTTCCCTTGGAAAAATTTCACCTCAAAGTCATACTTGCATAAGAACTCCATCCACCATCTTTGCCTAGCATTCAAATTAGGTTGTGTGAAAATATATTGCAGACTATGGTGATCATTGTGAAGCTCAAAATAATGCCCCAACAAGAAATGCCTCCACTGAACTAGAGCATGAACAACTGTAGCTAGCTCCAAATCATGAGTAGGATAGTTCAGTTTGTGATCCTTGAGTTTGAGAGACTCATAAGTGATCACATGACCATCCTGCATCAGTATGGCTCCTAATCCCTCCAAAGACACATTAGTACAAACGACAAAGTCCTTAGTAGGAGCAAGAATGGCTAAGTTAGGCACACTAGTCAACTTTTCCTTAAGTGTCTAAAAAGCCAACTGACACTGATCTAACCAAATAAATTTCTTCCCTTTCCTTTGAAGAGAAGTAATGGGATGAGAAATACTTGAAAACCCCTAAATAAATTGTTTGTAATACCATAAAACTATAAACCTCAGGTACATTGATAGGCATGGGCCAATCAATGACGGCTTGGATCTTCAAGGAATCCACAACAATACCCTCTCCAGAGATAACATGACCAAGGTATTTCACCTTAGTCTAGAACAACTCGCACTTCACCAAATTTATGTACAACTAATTCTCTCTCAAGCACTGCAATACATGTCTCATATGCTCTTTGTGCTCCTTCATATTTCTCGAATAGAAGAGAAGTAATGGGATGAGAAATACTTGAAAACCCCTAAATAAATTGTTTGTAATACCATAAAACTATAAACCTCAGGTACATTGATAGGCATGGGCCAATCAATGACGGCTTGGATCTTCAAGGAATCCACAACAATACCCTCTCCAGAGATAACATGACCAAGGTATTTCACCTTAGTCTAGAACAACTCGCACTTCACCAAATTTATGTACAACTAATTCTCTCTCAAGCACTGCAATACATGTCTCATATGCTCTTCGTGCTCCTTCATATTTCTCGAATAGATCAAAATATCTTTAGGAAACACAAGAAAAAATGATCAAGGTATGTATGAAATACATTTCATCAAACTCATGAAAATCGATGGTGCATTTGTTAACCTAAACGGTACCACTATGAACGCATAATGCCTGTAACGAGTTTCAAATGTCAGTTTATGAATGTCTGCTTCTGAAATGTGCAACTGATGGTAGCCCAATTTCAAATCAATTTTAGAAAACATGTTAGCTCCCTTGATCTAATCAAAGAGATCATCAATTATGGGTAAAGGATATCGATTCTTTACCATCACCTTGTTCAACTGATGATAATCGATACAAAATTTGAGAGATTCATCCTTCTTCATGAAGATGGCAGGTGCTCCCCAAGGAGAAATTCTCAGACATATAAAACCCTCAGCCAAAATTTCCTCCAACTGCAAACGAAGCTCTTCTAGTTCCTGTGTGGTTATTCTATATGGATCTCAAGATATAGGCTCTACTCCAGGAACCAAGTCGATTCTAAAATCTATACCACGTTTCGGTGGCATACCAGGAATATCATTGGGAAAAGCATTTACGAATTCCCCAAGAATAGGGTAATCATCAAGATATACCTCTCAACTCTCCCCTACCTCCAAGTCATTAAGTATTGCTACAAACAACTGACAACCCTAACGAAAGCATATTGTCAATTGCATAGCTAATATAATCTGGAAATAGATGGGTCTTTGTATGCCAATTATTTCAACTTCTGCACTAGAATCATCTAAGCAACGTATTGTCTTTTGTCGATAATCAATCATTGGATGATGGGATTCCAACCAATCCATACCCAAAAAAATGTCATAAGAACCAAGAGGTGTAACACAAAGATCTACTGTGGTAGATAGTGATCCAATCCTTAGTCCAAAATCATGAACAAGGGATTTTACTGCTAACTTCACCCCAAAGGCCAATTCTACCTTCCACCTATCGCATTGCTTTACTGCCACGAGTCCACATCAGTCAACAATAGAGGGTGAAATAAATGAATCAAAAGCTCTAGAATCAAAAAGGATGGAAACATTAGTACCCTATAACTGACCTGAAGTCTTAACCACAATATTTTGATGATCTACTTGACAGTTATCTACCACAGCAAAAAATCTATGTGAACGGCTTGCATTTCCAACTATCGGCTCTAAAGCTACCAGTCGCTGACCAAATTCTGATGTACCTCTCATAGGGAACTGCCTAGCAATGTGACCCTACTAACCACATGAAAGGAAACCAGTACCTTTGTCAAAACCCCTACCACCTAAAGGTGCATTAGACTACTGGAAACTGCCTCTACTAACTGTAGACTATGCACTCTGTGTTGGTTGATCCTAATGGTTGCTCTTATTATGCCACCAATTATGGTTCTTCCCAGACTATGAACTATTACCCTGTTTATCTTGAGAATTCTTATTCTTCAGTGGGTAACGTTGTTGTTGCTACTTTTGTCCACCCTTAGTGGGTGCCTATTGGTTCCGAGAGGAACCCCCTGTTTGAGTTTGACCACCTCGCGGACCAAAGCCTGCAGAAGGTTCACTACCTATTTGGACACCTATATGTCCACCCAAAGCCATAGTCAAATTATCCTCCATAGGACATGCCTTCTCCACAGCTACCTCCATAGTCTTTAGCTCAAAGACTTAGACTCCTCTGTTGATATGGACATTCAAGCCCCTAATGAAGTGTTGTACCAATATAGCCTCGTAGTCCACAATTCTGGCATACTATTTGAGCTCGTAGAAGCTATGCTCAAACTGCTCTACTAACATAGCCATCTAATGCAAATCATGGAACTCATCTGCACGATGCTATCTCCAATGCTCTGATAGAAAACACGCTCTGAATCTCTCCAAAAATATGTCCCATGAAACTGAACCAATCTCCAAATGAAGCTTTTTCTCCTCCAATCGCCATGTAGAGGAAAAGCCTCTAATATGCATAATGGTGCATCTAGCTCTAGTATTGCTACCATATCGATGCATAGAAAAACACTATCCCAAGTCCATCAGCCAAGTTTTTGCCTCTAGACTACCACTAGTACCGTCAAATATGGGAGAGTGTTCCCTCAATAAGTCTCTCATATGCCCTGCATCAACAACATCCTGCTCCATAGTCTTGAAAACTCTCCTAGGTGATCTATCTCATTCTCTAGTCACTTCCTATCTAGCCTCTTGTCTAGGACCAAGTCAAGCAAGAACCTCCTCCAGTAAGGGATGCAAATGTGCTCCCTCTATCTTTGGTTGTACAAGATTCAAATCCCCGCTAGCTTGATCCAATTGAGGACCCTATTGTTCTGCATGCTCACTCTGATGATAAATTTGAGGAGTATCCTAGTGATTAGCCATATGGCCACCACCTCGACCTCAACCACGATCCCTACCTCATCATCTAGACATCATCCTACACAAAATAAGGACAAGTCTCAGTTATAAGACAAACAATAACAAACAAGAAAACATAAACTACAAAGTCTAAAATCTGAGACAACCTAATGAGCTCACAAATATCTAGAGTACCTAGTGTTAGAACCTTATGCTCTAATACCAAGCTCTAACGCCCCGCCAAGGAACTTAGAGAAAAACACACAAAGTAACAAAATAACTGAACAATTTTTTTTTAAAGACATTTGATTACAACATGAGTACAAAAGAAACATCTACAAATACATTCTCAAGGTTTCATGACAACCCTTAGAATAAAGCATAAGGATAAATCATATCAGTAATGAATAATCCAATCATATAATCATAAAGAAGATAAGTTACAAATTCAATTTACATCAAGTGAGATTATGACAAATATTGTAACAACATAGTAACATTACAATAAGTTCACCCATACACATCAAGAGTGTATCCAATATAGATGAAGATCATAAGACATCTATCAACCTCATTCATGAGCATGCCCAACGTCCAACTTGATGAACAATGTAAAATTAGAAACCTATCACAAGTACAATATTATCCAAGCACAACAACACTTGCAAGGGAACCCAATGGAGGAAAAAGCACATTCATCCCAACCATGTGGTACCTGAAGGTCCACCCCCCATGCTAAGAGATAATATCAGGTCCACAAAGATAAACAAACATGAATACAGAACATAACATTACATGTCTTGACATATGCATCATGACATAATGATATCTAAACCACATAATTATAATCAAAGCTCCCAGAGGAAACAACATAATAAAGGGTAACTCTACACAAGAGACCACATAACATGCATTAGGAAAAGAGTGTTGATAGGGAAACATTGGGCAAAGAATAAGAAAGATTTAATGCTTTACAATGAATTTTAGTTTGGTCTATACGTGTCAATATGGGGGCGTAAGCTTGCAGGAGGTGTCATGGCTATATGCCAATCGAAGGGGCGAAAGTCGTGAGATGAGTGGGGATGAAATGCAGCTAAGAAAACACAAAAATTCCTTAAATGAAAATCTGGTTTAATTCCTATTATGCCTTCCTATCATAATTGCGCCAGGAACTGTCACTTCCTACAACATGACCTATGACAACAACAATTTATTACCAAAAAGAGAAACAAACTTGCTGAAATTGAATTTCAATAAAATATTACAAATCAAACTTAAATCATAAGAACTTTTATCAAACCGAACTATAATAAAGGTGCTTGAATTAAATCACATAACTATTAAAGTTTGAAAGCTATTGAAATTAAATCAAACAAAACATAAATAATACACAAAAATATTAACAATAAAAAGAAATAAATGTCACTGTGCTTCACCAAGGAGTGGGCCCTTGCTCCATGATTTGTAAGTGAGTGGAATAGAAGCCTTCTTACATTGGTTTTATCATAAAGAACACTATTTTATTTATCAAAATAATATAAAGTTTGCATATAATAATCTACACGCAGTAATCTATGTACAAAAAATATGCCTGCAATAATTCTATCTCTGAGCTAATATTACATAGTATTTATAGCTTCATCGTGTAACAGCTACATGCAAGAATAATCTATTTGTTTTCTACTACAGCCAACATACTAACTAATACAATGGTTTACGTAAGACCTTTACAACTATCCATGGATTAAAAACAAAATTGTCATAACAACAGCTAGTTATGAGAAGAGTTTCGGTTCTCCACATGGCAGGAAATTGTATTCTCCCCCAAATTGGACTTCCTAATCTATGAGAATATTAAAAAATGGTTTTTAATGCAAACAAGATCACATGTCAAGGATCTCTCCAATGCCAACCACCTGAAAATTGATCGCAACAGTAAATTAGGAAATGTTACCTTTAGAAAACCAGATCTATCTTTCAAATACTTCATTTATTGAGGATTTTTCCACGCGGAAACTTAATTGGGCCCGTTCTGGAGAAAACCCATGTTGTGGATTTTCTAGGTTCATCCTCATCTGCCCAAAAATTACAACAAAAAACTGACTGTTCTGAAGTGGGTCCATATTGAAAACGGTTCAAGCAAATTTTGATTTCTTCCAAACACATGCCTATTTCCTCCATTTGGTCTGCATTCCCAATCAGCGTGTCCCCTTGTAGAAGTCACTAATTAAGATGGAAGCTAGAAAAGAGATTAAACTCATAGGAATAATGCAAATATTATATGGCAAGGAATTAGCGTGGTTGAAATAGAAGTTGACAACTGCAATCATGAAAGTCCACCATGGAATGCTCTTTATACAAAGAGATGGTGATGTTGTATGTATGATCTAATAACCAAATAAAATGGTAGAATGATAATAGTCTAGGCTCCTACATAAATGGTGACAGGAAGATCTTCACCTTAAAAGCTGCATGCTGAAAGATTTATTCTCTTGACATAATGAAAGATATATTAATAAATACAATATGATATTATTTATTCTCACATTTTATCTAAAAACTAAATTAAATATCACTTATGTATATTAAATCATATGCAACGAGAAATAATAAAATGGTATGGAAATGGGATATGGGAATGGATATGAAGGTATGTGAAAAAGGATAAAAGGTGGTATAGTATAGGACATAATTGGTTCTCATCATTCCCCCCAACTTAGCATATTGCACATCCTCGTGCAATAAATATGATCAAGAGGTATTTGATTTGAACTAGTAGCCTTTTGGATTTGTGGCTTTGGCCTTCTTCACCCTTAACTATTATAGCTCTTGCATAACCACAATGCCCTTTATTTTTCTTAGCTTCTCATGACAAGCTTTTATTGCTTTATTTTTTTTTTCAATTTTCTTTTTTCAATATTGATACCTCCTTCAACTTTTTTATTTTTTTCATTTTCAAAAATTTCTCTTTTTTTTTTTCTTTTTTCTTGTTTTTCTTTTTTTTTAGCTCTCTATAGCATTGAATTTTTGACATGCTATATATGTGGTATCACAAAAGTTTGACTTGACAATCATGAGCTATCTAAAATGGGAAAAAATCTAGGCAATATAAATGATTATGCAGGGTGGAAATAACAGATAGTATTATGGGATGATTAAGGATAATGGATGAAAAGATACATAATAAGGATGGTATACCTCTCCCCAACTTAAAGGGTTGTCCGTCCTCGGGAAACAAAGATAGGATAGGTAGGGATGTTGCATAAATGATCAATATAATAAGAAATATTAATAAAGTTCAGAGATAAAACAATGAAAAAGAAGACAAATTGTTTTACCAACTCGCATGTCCATCTATGCCAAGATCTAGTAGCCAATGTAACTCTATAGTTGTGAAACTTGCAACAAGGAACCAAATATTGCACCAAGAACTGTAACACCACTAAAGATCTCCAGCTGACTGAAGCACTGTAGAACATACTCCCAGTAGTTGATTCTTTCTTGACTCTTTGAGCACCTCAACTGAATGTGTAAGTGAGCACCAGGAGGTGCTAGAGGCACTCAAATAGAGGGCAACCAAGGAAGTGGTTGAGTACCTGAAAAGAATTAGCTCATAGAAAGAACAAATTATTGCATTTTTGCTTTTTTTTCCCCTTTTTTTCCAATTTTGATAACGACAACAGGTCACCGGTATCCCGGTTTTCAACTTGCCACCACCTAGAGGCGCCAAAAAAATGATTTTCACCCCTAAGTTTTTTTTGCAATTAGTATCCGTCAGAATCCAATTTTCAGATATTAACTGGCCAACAACACCCGAAGGTTTTCATTGTTGGATCTTTTATTGCTTTTTTTTTCATTGTTGAATAACTGCATATGACCAAAGAAAAATAAACCCTTATATGGATGATGAAAATGATACCATCCAAAGGATAGAGTTCCGTAAGAAGCCCTTCAATGAATGTCACTGTTGAAACTAGTTACATGATGCAAAGCTTGAAATGATGACCAATGGAAAGAAATATACCTCAGTAAGAGTAACCATGCAGATGTCCATAACAAGATTGCATAATATGATCCCATTTAGTACATGCCACCATATCTGAAAGCTAACTGTAGAAGTTCGGAATGCATGCCCAATTGCTTGGTTGAAAGAACTACTGACAAGAGAAGAAATATTCCAAAGATAAGGCAATGTACTGAAATACCAATGGTAGTCTCTCAACAGATCCATATATCTATCAGACAGGAAACAATCCTTATGATGAGTTGCAATGGTCTATAATAGAATATGCTCAAGCTCCTTTTAGGACCTCCACATGTCTTCAAGTTGTCTCTAGATGTGTGGCTTGTGAATAATTAGCCAAGAACATGGTACTGCAAGATATGTGGTTATGCCAAGTTGCATTTTGTCCTCCACATGGTCATTTAATTAGCAAGGCTAACAAAATGTGTCTTTGAAAGTTCATGAAGAGAAGCATCACCAATGATGTAAAAGTTTTGGGTAACTACCATGAGAAAAATGTAACCATATTCTCATGACCAAGCATATCAAGCATAGTAATGCAATATTATCCATTTAATAACTTTACCATTATAATCAATTTGTTGATTGAAAAATGAATGGTAGAGTTGTATATATGAATAAATATTTAATAATAGTAAAATGTATGAATGACAATTAATTCTTTTGTAAACATGATATTAATGAAATGTTAATCAACACAAGAATGCATACCTTGATTTAATCCAAAGCTCACACATGTGGGTTTATTAAAAATCCCAACAAAATAGACAATGAAGACATTATCAAGAGTTAACCAATAACTTCCAAAATTCAAGGGATTTCCTTTCCCCCCCAACTTAATTTCATACTACAATAGCATTAGGGTGTTAGGATAATCCAAAGAATCAAGAAATAAAAAGATATTATAACACCTTGAGCCTTGTCAATGAATGGTCGTCTTAAGATAATCCAAAAAGAAACAAGAATGAAAAAGATGTATATACTAATATCTTGATCCTTGGTTAATGACTGCTCATCCTCTAGAGCATTTTTAATATGGTCATTTAATGCTTGCAATCCCGTCTAATTGTGCTTAATCATAAAAGCAAGTATCAATGGTCCTAAATTGACAAGTATGTGAGGAATACACATTTTTATGCTAAGCCTCAAAAGATCTATACGTTTGAATATAATTTTTTTTATCAATGATAGATCTTGTAGGCTTTTATTTGTTATCTCACACAAATCGTGAATAATCAATGCATTTAGTTCAACATTTCTTATTGCATAACTAATTTCAATACACACATTCATGAGTTCCATAATAAAGTTAAACTCATTTTTAAGTGTTCCCTCATGTGTGTGAATGCCCTCTAAAGAGTGATTTGTTAAGTAAGTAAGAGGAACATGTTTGAATATTGGAGAAATTTGCATATTGTTCTTCTAAATCAAGAAAATCAAAATCACACCCCTTAGTTATTTCAATTAATCGTGATTCATCAATTTCAAGCACATTATCAAAATGTAAAGGGATCCATGAATTTGCATTATTATATGCAGTTTCAACCACCTTATTATGTAATATCTTATTAGGCATCGTGACTTCCTTTGGTGGTTATGGTGAAGTGGATAGTATATGAAATGAATGTGATAATGAAAATGGTAGAAGTTGTTGTGGATATAAAGTGGGTGGGATGAAGTGGGATGGGTCTGATGGATATTGGGGTTGCTGTGAGCATTCATTATTCCATTCTTGGTAGTATGGAGATTGTTTCCATTCAACATATCTACTAGGTGAAGAAGTAACATGTGAAGAAATATATTGTTTTTCCAAATCAATAGAATTATAAGACATTTCAAAACCATTATGCATACCTTGATCTTCCCAATATAACGTGTGAACTTGTCCTTGAGTTACAAAGAAGACTTGTGGACTTTCACTGTTGTCATTTCGAGGCTCACTTATAGCATCTATCTCCTTCTCCAAGTCCTCTTGAATAGCTTGGCATGTGCATTTAGCTTCCTTGCAACAATCAAAACAACACATGGTTAAATCATCATTTTCAAAATTCCATTATCCTAAAAATTCATCAATTATTTTCTCTTGCTCAACTATGGAAATAAAATTTATAGATGTTTGTGACAATGGTATTGGAAGATCAAGATTATTTAAGTTGCATTCTTTAGGTAGAGGTAATATAAAAAATCACCTTGTGTCAATGTGATTTCCCCACCAATTGATGATATTTGAACTACCTTGAAAATACAACATTTTTATGGTTTTTATGTTGTTTCTTCAAAATTGCTTCTTCCCTATTAATTAACTCACAACAAATGGTGTGAATATAAATGGTTGTATTTACTAAGATCTTCCTGCAAATTCTAACAATGCATCTATATGATTTAAAACAAAGCAAACCAAGGTTAATCATCTAAACAAGGTCAACAGTTGCTTAGATTTTCCCCAAGTCACAATGGTCCTAACTCAACTCACTAAGCTAACCTGCCTTTGACACCTCTCCCTAGCAATGGCACCAAAATGATAGGCCAACACTGGTGCAAAGAATAAGAAATATTTAATGCTTTATAATGAATTTTAGTTTGGTCTATACTTGTCAATCCGAGGGCGTAAGCTTGTGGGAGGTGTCGTGGCTATATGCCAATAGAAGGGGTGAAAGTCGTGAGATGAGTGGGGATGAAATGCAGCTAAGAAAACATAAAGATTCCTTAAATGAAAATCTGGTTTAATTCCTATTATGCCTTCCTATCATAATTGTGCCAGGAATTGTCACTTCCTGCAACATGACCTATGACAACAACAATTTATTAACAAAAAGAGAAACAAACTTGCTGAAATTGAATTTCAATAAAATATTAAAAATCAAACTTAAATTATAAGAAATTTTATCAAACCGAACTATAATAAAGGTGTTTGAATTAAATCACATAACTATTAAAGTTTGAAATCTATTGAAATTAAATCAAACAAAACATAAATAATACACAAAAATATTAACAATAAAAAGAAATAAATGTCACCGTGCTTCACCAAGGAGTGGGCCCTTGCTCCATGATTTGCAAGTGAGCGGAATAGAAGCCTTCTTACATTGGTTTTATCAGAAAGAACACTATTTTATTTATCAAAATAATATAAAGTCTGCATACAATAATCTACACATAGTAATCTGTGTACAGAAAATCTGCTTGCAGTAATTCTATCTCTGAGCTAATATTACATAGTATTTATAGCTTCATTGTGTAATAGCTGCATACAAGAATAATCTATTTGTTTTTTCCTACATCCAACATACTAACTAATACAATGGTCTACGTAAGACCTTTACAGCTATCCATGGATTGAAAACAAAATTGTCATAATAGCAGCTAGTTATGAGAGGATTTTTGATTCCCCACATGGTGGGCAATTATATTCTCTCCCAAATTGGACTTCTTAATCTATGAGAAGATTACAAAATTATTTTTAATGCAAACAAGATCACATGTCAAGGATCTCTCCAATGCCAACCACTGAAAAATTGGTCGCAACAGTAAATTAGGAAATGTTACCTTTAGAAAACCACCTGTATCTTTCAAATCCTTCATTTCTTGAGGATTTCATTTCGCAAAAACTTAATTGGGCCTGTTTTGGACAAAACCCATGTTGTGTATTTTCCAGATTCGTCCTCATCTGCCTGTAAATTACAACTCAAAACTGATTATTCTGAAGTGGGTGCATATTGAAAACGGTTCAAGTAAATTTTGGTTTCTTCCAAACACATCCTTATTTCCTCCATTTGGTCTGCATTCCCAATCATCGTGTCCACTTGTAGAAGTCACTAATTAAGATGGAAACTAGAAAAGAGATTAAATTCATAGGAATAATGCAAATATTATATGGAAAGGAATTAGCGTGGTTGAAATAGAAGTTGACAGCTACAATCATGAAAGTCCACCATGGAATGCTCTTCATACATAGGGATGGTGATGTTGTATGTATGATCTAATAACCAAATAAAATGGTAGAATGATAATAGTCCAAGATCTTGCATAAATGGTGACAGGAAGATCTTCACCTTAAAAGTTGCATGCTGAAAGATTTATTCTCTTAACATAATGGAAGATATATTAATAAATACAATATGATATTACTTATTCTCACATTGTATCTAAAAACTAAATTAAATATCACTTATGTATATTAAATCATATGCAACGAGAAATGATAAAATGGTATGGAAATGGGATATGGTTAATGGATATGAAGGTTACGTGAAAAAGGATAAAAGGTGGTATAGACTAGGACATAATTGGTTCTCATCAAGTGTCATCACATAGTTTATTATAGGTTACCCTGGTGAATCTTCTTAGACTACCATCCCTCATGCCGAGTTACCCTAGCAATCTCTACCAATTCCCTGCCCCTAAACAAACTCATGTGGAATTGAACTACCTTTTGAGAAGACAAAGTAGACAATCATGCCATTCTAGGCCATCTCAACCTACCCTTAATCTTTACAAGCACTAAGGTGTTAGGTGAGGCATTCAAATTATCTATTAAATTATTTAATGAACGCTACCCAATCCCTAGTACATTTAATTAGGTTTTCTCTGAATTATAAACTCCTGATAGGTTACCCTAGTTACCACTTAGGGTTCCGGCCCCTGTCGAAAGCCACTCTTCCTAATAACATAACTCATTATCAATTACAAAGGATAGCCATCATGCAGATTAAACAAAAACAAGAATGAGCACATCTCAAACATGATGTAGACCATTTACTTTTAAAATACCTCCAAAGTAACAACAAATCATGCATGGCTAAATCCCAAATTAGACTATTGCAATTGAACATCAAAGTACAAACACAATAAGCTTAACAGAACAAGTTTCCTTTCCTAGCCTCTAGAAGATCTAAAAACTCATAAACACAGAAGTACACTCTTTAATCATTAATAAATATATAATTTCCCATCATATTAAACCATCAAACCTTCATGAACTAAAAGTCATAATAGATAATTCATTGACATAATTAAATGTCTTATTTTAGAAAAATATATCTATGATCATTCTTCATTAAGAATAATATAATTTCTTTACATTTACTAACCAACCATATAAGAGCCAATCAATTTAATATATATATATATATATCCACAATTATGTTAGAATCAATTGTATAATTCAACTCTTAAAAAAAAAAATTACAATACCTAAATTAAAGGATCTCACAACATCCACTTAATCCTTATATACAATTATCTTGGATTCGAATGGAATTTTCCTTAAGTTCGTATTTGTTTCTTATGTGAAATACAGTTTATGTTTATTTAGTTGTATCACTATTTTTGTTAGCTATTTGGCATTCAAACCAACAAAACATGCATCCATTTCCTTGAAATTCATGTCTAGGAAGCAAAAACCACATCCATTATTGTAATTTTCCACCACACTCACAAACTATGTTTCCTATTTATGTTTGAAACACTTCAAATGCTTCTTGGAATAATAGATACACCTATGTCTTGTTACTTGATGATTAGTATTTTCCATTGCAAAGATAAATAAATCCATGACTATGTTTGTGTACTACAAGCAATTCAAAAACAAAGAATTATCTTCAATGATAGTGTATGCACCATGCAAATAGTAATCAGTTAAGTGCAGATAACTCAAACGAGGAATGGCAGTTAATATGCCATGCAAAGGTAACGAACTATAAGATATTAAAAAAAAACTGCACAATCTCCAAACTTATAATAAAGTGCATTGCATTGCATGTATAGCGTAAAGCCACACAAATACACTAAAACAATGAAGACACATGGAAAAATTCTAGTTACGAAGAAATCAAACTTTCATTAATCCCATACATGACATGAGGACATCGTATATCAGATGCGGAACAGTTCAAACAATGAATTCCTTTCATGTGTATTATAGAGTATGCACAGATGTGGCTAGTTCATTTAGCAACGATGATGAAACATGGATGTGAAACAAATACCAAAGCAAGTAAATGAGGGAGAATTAGGTGTCTCCAAGGCAGCTTTACGATCTAATAAACAAAAGTCAACTAAAGAGATCAGCATCGGCTACACCAAGAAGACCTTGCAAAGCAAAGGAAAGAGGAATTTGTGAGAAAATTGGTTGCAGAGGCAATGGGACAGAAGATTGATAAGATTTGGAATACACCCTAACATTGTAATCTTTTCTTGTTCCAATGATATGGAGGGAATTCTTTATTTAAGGATGATTCTAAATGTTTCAGACACCGACTTTAAAGCTACTATATGCCGACATCGAAATTCTCTAACAATATAAAGGTTAAGACAGTTTTTTTTTCAAGATTCAAGGACTCAAAGCACATTAACTATGAGATACAGATGATAAAATTCCACAAACAATCAGAAGCAACAAAAAAGTCTAAAATTATCAAATTCAACAAGATACGAACATGAAAACTAGCTGTGAGATTTGGTTTCATCTCTCACATGCATGCCGTTTAAGCAATCCTAAAATAACGTTTCAAAACATAATCACACTGATGCGAAACATGGAAGATTACAAACAATATTTCAAGAAGGGCAACCAACAATTGTAAATCCAATTTTATTATAGTTAGGTTTTAACAACTTTCATTTCTCTAAAAAAATTCTTCAATTATTTCAACACTAATCAAAAACAATTTCTTTTTTGATGTTTGTGCAGAAGATTTAGCAAATGGATTCAACTGCAAGAAGAACAGATACCATAACAACATTCAAAAACTACTATTCAAGAAAATGTAAAACAAAGAAGAGAACCTAGATTATATTCTCGAATCCGACGTAGATTGAAGCAAAAACTAGAAAATCCACAACTATTTATTTTCTAAAACGCACAAATCCTTTGAATTCACTATCTCCAAAACTTTTCAACCAAAACACAAAGAGAAGCTTTTTCCCCCAAAACTATCGTGAAAATTTTATTTTCAAAAAACCCCAAAAATAAATTGTCATGTACAACTTTTTTAATAATCAATGCTTTTAATTCATTTTCAATTAACTCATAATCACAAAACTTAACTAACTAACATGCAAACAAGATTAATAAGGCACTTCTAATTAAAAAATTTCCCAAGATAACACTTTCTGACTCCAAGTCAAGATTCAAGATATTTATTTATAATCTATTGAAAACAAACCCTTCAATAATATCTACTTTTCATATATTTAATTTTGCACATTAAAATCAACAAACATCTATTACTCAAAATTAACAATCACATTTACATAAATATCCTATTTAATTAATTTAATTAATCAAACCTTTTAAAACAACAATCAAATTTTAATTATTAAATTATCTAAACATAAATATTTGAATTTATCATTTCAACAAGATTACACTAAATCAAATAACTAATTAATAAACCATTTAACTAATTAATGAATTTACAATCAAGATGCAAACATGAATGACACAATAGATCCAAACGATAATACAACGACAGGTGACAACACAGATAATTGTCCTATAAAGGAATGATGGCCAAAGATGGACTTGACATTATCTCTTAAACATGTTTCCATTGGGTCATGGCATGCTCAAATCTGAAAAATCAAGTGGAGTTGATGCCTAGTACCTGCAAACTACATCAAACAACACTGTCACACATATCTACATAAACTGACAATCACATTGTGAAAGAGAGTCACAGTGTAGTAGGGTACTCACAAGTGAATAATGCTACACTATCTCCTTCACCAAGACTAACATACAGTACTACATCATAAACAACATCAAATACATCATCATAAACACACTAATGCTCCAAAACAACATAAAACCATAACACACATAATGTTTATCATAATGTCGCCACACAAACATAATCAGATGATCAATAATGTATCTAATGTATCATTAACAAAGTATAAAAACCAGCATAGTATCAGTGTCGTAACTAAAGTAAAGTAGCATAATATCAAAAACAGCTAAAACAACTATCAACCAAATAGAAACAAATTGAATCAAAGTGCAGCAACTAGAGGGACACTACATTCTTTACATCTTCTAAAATTCTATCTTTTCAAGGAACCCTACAAATATTTACCCAATCTTTCTCAATATTTTCATCTATTTTATTTCTCTTTTCAATATACCTTTGAACAATTCTCCTAGAAACATTTAGTAATTTAGAAATTGCTTGAACTTGTCTTCTATGTGATAATTTCTTACTAGAAATTACAGTCATCAATGCTCTGTGTGCAACACTTGGATCACTAGCTCGACTCTTGTTTTCAATACAATTCAATTCTTCTTGCAATTTTTCAACAATTGTTTGTTTTAATGAACTTGATGAATTTTTCCTATTATCAACCCCTAACAACTCCAAAATAAGGGTCATTTATTTTCACCTAAATAACTTTGCAAATAATTGTGCTCTTCTAATTAGAGATTTTTCTACAAAATTTTCATCCCATATTCTTTTAGAGTGTAATTTTATCTTGCTTTTAGATAACATATCTTCAGATGAAATATTATTGAAAAGAGAATCTTCATCCATCTCTATCAAATTTTCCATACCATAGAAAAAATTTCTATTACTAGGTTAGTTCTTGTACCTGTACGTCACCTTGATCATCAATAATTTCTATGGGTTGTTCTTGAGTAGATGTTCCTTCATTCACTCTTCTCTTCTTCTCTCTTTTCCAATCACACTTTTTCTTCCTAGTCCTTTTACTCCCCATCACAAATTGCACTTGAAAATTTCAATTCACCTGCATACAAATGTACACACATGTTTTCAATGAATGTAGTTAATATTGCATAAATATAACACTAAATATTGTTCATTTGTTTTAAAGCCAAAGTAAAAAAATAAAATAAATTATAACATTGGTTTTTAAAACAAAATGAACTCATATATCTATACTATAAGCACTCTATAACCTCAAGCATCATCTAAAATTCATGTATAGGGAAAATTCATGTGTACACAACATGTAAGAAATAATTAACATGAGCCATATACTAGATCATTGCCTAGTATCTTTGTATTGACATAAAAAAAATAACACAAGCATTTAAATAAAAATAAAGAATAGACAAAAAAAATAGGTCTTAACTAATGATATATTGAATTTTCACTCAAGTCTCCAAGAAGATTGCGACCATAATATAATCATACTCAAATTTTGAATTGTTTGAACTTGAATATAAGGGTCCTACATTACTTATGTTACATTTCTCTAATGATATATAGGATGATAAGGTTCATCAATTAAAATTTCTTTAAATACGTAAATTACAAACATATCATGAATATTTGGTATATATCACTTGAAAATATTTAGCATGTAACTAGATGTACACTAGATCATGATATCACTTACTATCACCACTAAATGCATCAATGTACATGGATCTTTTTAATAAAATGAGTACTATAAGACATTGAAATAGAAATATCATGCTCGATATACCTAAATGTGTAGATCACTAGCTCATATTATAAATTTGACAAGGCATTCAAGCTCATAATTTTCAATATCACATGCAATAAGGAAAGCCAATTAGATCATCATTAAAAAGGCATGTCATGGAGATCCTTGAACTATAAAAATAGTTTAGAGACAAAGAAGGGGTAAATTAAATTACACATGTATCACAACCCTTTATGTATTCAAAGAAGGGATATTGAACTACATGTATCATGTACATCAACCCTTAAAATGTATTCAAAGAAGATAGCTCGTTATTTAGCATTAGATTTAGATATAGCACATGAGATAAAAAATAATGTGTTCACAAGAAATATAATCTAGATCTAATATCTTGAGAATCACATGATGAAGCATCTAGTAATGAGGAACTCTAGAGGATACTTGAGAAAAGGGGAATCTAAACTTGCACAAGTAGTTCACGAATGTATAATGTAGGGTATGTGAAATTATGTATGAATAAAATTTGGGTTAAACCTTAATTTTGGAGGAAGATAGTACACACACCATAAAAGGATAACAAGTAGATGATTTTTATTGGTTATACTTGGCACATGAAGAAGTTAGAAAAGAATGCAATTATGGATTTTCAAGAAGGGGACTTGAACTCCAATTATAATGTACATAATAAATTTAAGTGAACCTAATATGTGTCAACCTAATGCAAGATCATGGGAAAAATTTGACACAAATAAGGTTTGGAAAGATCTAGTCAATTTTTGATGATAAAATATAGATGGACATTGGGACAAGGTAGTCACATCTAAAGGAGAGGATCCATAGAAAGGCATCAACATTACTTTCAATAAAATCCAATTGAATGAGTGGGCATGGGAATAATTTAGAGAATGCAAGAAGATCCTCAACAAAGAAAAATGAGGAAGGAGAATGGAACACATAAGTGCTACAAGAACTAAGTTGGAACCTAAGAAAATTTCACTAACATAGAGGAAGTTCTACCTAAAGAAGGTACAAAGGTGTCCAAAAAATACAAATAAGTCCAAGGCATAAGGAGGATGTACACTTGAGTTTAGGAGGAAATATTTGAAGAAAAGAAATTGGAAACTAAAATGACTCCAAGTAGGGAAGATAAGAATGGAACCAAATATAAGAGATAATTTAATAAGTGTGAAAATCACAACAAACAAGGTGTATTAAAAAATCTAAAGTATAAAGAAATATATTATTAAGGTATATGGAAGAATGGATGAGGGGGGTCACAATATACATGACATAAAAAAAAAGTAAAAAGTGAAAATGATACCTAGAGTAAGTGACATAAAAATCATATTTAACACATGTTTAAATTTGCTTGTGTCAAAATGTAATACAAAAGGTGTCTTCGCATCATCCCCATGCTAACTAGGAATGTGAAAATGTTCATAAAGCCAATCTAAAAATAATGGAAGAACATATAATTGGTGATCAATAATAATGAAATCTATGAATTTAATTCATATATCTCATATTAAGTGGTTTCTCTTTGTCATGGGTAGCCTCAATATCATCATGTAATGTAAGAAAAGATGATAAAGCATGAATTTGCATACATGATCTACGTTAAAAAAATATCATCAATACATATTCCAAGCATCATGAGAGGTATATATATATATATATATCTAAATGAATATAGACAGGTCTCATGAGCTATGAGAGAATGGTGATCATGAAACACATCTATTGTATAAAATAAGGAAGGCTATAAAAAGAACATGGCGCTATGGACATATCTAATAATCATGACATGTAGAAGGAATATCATCATAAGATGCAACAATTTCATGTATAAATAATGGAGAAGTAGCTTTGAATCACATAATACATAATGATTATCTAAAACACACTAGGTGAAGTTAAGCATATTTTTACAAATTTCATAATACAAGTTTGTAGGTACACTTGAATGATCCAAAATTGTGGGTCTTTGTACATGTGTACACCATAACCTAATAACCCTAGTTCTCAACCATATTCAAATGAAAACTAACTTCAAATGCATTGATGTCAAGGGAAATACTCTCCCTTTCAAATCTAATCACAAAAACACATACAACTCTATGCAAGAAGGCAACAAATTAACTTAAAACTCATAGAAATGGAAGAGAAATCTGCAACATATATTAAGTTCAAATCTGAAAATGAATTATATAATCATGGAGCTCATATGCTCACATACAACATGGGCTTCACACATACAAAAATCTGCAACTCAACATTCCAACATCATTCCAACAAGATCTAGATATGCAACCACCAACTCTCCAAAAGCCCCCCCTTTCACCAAATTGCAAGCATCAATATATAAAAATTGTGTGAGAAGAAAACACTATTGGTTTCTCAAAACAACCTCCACTAAACCACCAGGAAAACCCATCACTACCTATCAATTCTCTGTCATTCATTAGAATTTTCTAAAACAGTTTCTGCATTTGGTGTACCTCATTTCCAGCATTTTGGATCATATTAAAATTCTCAATTTTGTTACCATATGAGAAAGTTATGGTTTTTTTACCGAGTCTGGGTCACATAATTACGACCTAGACAATCTTTTCACTTTTCCCAAAGATAATAATATGCTAGCCAAACCTACAGAATGCTCATTACTCCTTCCTAGCATAGATTTCCTCTTCTTGGCATGTGCATTCAATGTGAAATTCAAATTTTTCTTCCCACCTTACACCCACTCTCTCCATTCCATCAATGCCCATTATTCCATTCCTCTAACAAGATGCACTTTCAATTTTTTTTTAATGGAATTACAATTTACAATAATTGTCCACTCACAGGCTTGGACATGGAAGTTTTCCCTTTTATAAAATTAACACTTCTCAAATATTTTAAAACAATAAAAAATTGAATCAATTAATTTTATTTCCCACAATCCATCACCAAATTCTGCTACGGTGAAGGAGTTGAAAGTTTTAACAATTTACACCTATAGCCAAAAATCAAAATAAAACACAAGCATAAAAATTTAAAATATTTTTGGTTGTATAGGATTGTTTGGTACCCCTAGATGCTCCTAAATTAGACACATGGGGTAGAAATTTTGTGAGCATAGGCTCACAAAAGTAGAGTTGAATGGTAGAACCATTCTTTCATATTGCAAGCAATCTACAATGAACTCCATCACTGTCCAAAGTGCACATGAATTCTTTTCTTCTTCCTTTTCTTCCAACATCTTGTTGGTACTAGCTTCACTCTCCTCCAACAATTCTTCTTAACATTCTTCTCTCCTCTCGTGGACTTGTATCCACCATGTACCATCCTCCTTCAAATAATCTCTCTACTCATCTCCTCTTTCGTGGGTTTTGACCCACCACAAACCGACCACTTCCACCAAATCTCTCCTGTAGCTTCCTCCATAGCCTCTACCTACAAGTATACACCTATATACCACTCTAGATCCTCGCAATCCTTTATCTTTTCTAACTATTTTCTCATCTCACAATGCAAATCCTTTACAAATTCAACATTATAAAACTCATAAAAATCAAATTTTACCTCGATGAATTTTTATGTCACAACATCTTATTCCTCATTGTTGAACACTATTGTGTTTGTTGTTGCATTGAACAACTTCTCTATCTCTGCGATCTCTTCCTCAAGAAAGTCTTGGTATTCATTTAGTTCCTCATTGAACACTAGATCCCCATACATCACTGCATACTTTGTTTTAACTGCAACATCCTCAACTGCTACAATTTGGTTTTCCCTTTTTTCAATGTCCTCTATTTCGCTAAACTCTTTTGTTTTTGTTGCAACCTTACTTTCCACACACTCTCAAACTTCAACCTCTCAAGTATAGACTGCCTCACATTCAGCGATCAGTTTGCACACCACACACACTCCACCCCCAGGTCTTGGTGCAAACTGCCTCACGCTCGACACTCTAACTACACACTTAGGAACTCCTACTCTGATACCACTAATGTCAAGAGAGATACTCTCCCTTTCAAATCTAATCACAAACACACATACAACTCTATGCAAGAAGGAAAAAAATTAACTGAAACACATAGAAATGGAAGAGAAATCTGCAGCATATATTAAGTTCAAATCTAAAAATGAATTACATAATCATGGAGCTCATTTTCTCTCATACAACATGGGCTTCACACATACAAAAATATGTAACTCAATATTCCAACATCATTCTAGTAGCATTTGGATATGCAACCACCAACTCTCCAAAAGCCCCCCCCGCTTCACCAAATTGCAAGCGTCAATATATAAAAATTGTGTGAGAAGAAACCACTATTGGTTTCTCAAAACAACTTCCACTAAACCACCAGGAAAACCTGTCACTTTCTGCCTATCAATGCTTTGTCATTCGTTAGAATTTTCTAAAACGGTTTATGGGTTTGGTGCATCTCATTTCCATATTTTTGGATCATTTTGAAATTCTTAATTTTGTTACCATATGATAAAGTTATGGTCATTTTACTGAGTCTAGGTCACATAGTTATGACCCAGACAATCTTTTCTCTTTTCCCAAAAATAATAATATGCCAATCAAACCTCCAGAATGCTCATTACTCCTTCCTAGCATAGATTTCCTCTTCTTGGCATGTGCATTCAATGTGAAATTCAAAATTTTCTTCCCACCTTACACCCACTCTCTCCATTCCATCAATGCCTATTATTCCAGTCCTCCAATAAGATGCAATTTCAATTTTTTTGAATTGAGTTACAATTTACAATAATTGTCCACTCATAGGCTTGGACATGGAAGTTTTCCCTTTTAGAAAATTAACACTTCTCAAATATTTTAAAACAATAAAAAAGTGAATCAATTAATTAATTTATTTCCCACAATCCATCACCAAATTTTGCTATGCGGGAGGAGTTGAAAATTTCAACAATTTATATCTGCAGCAAAAAATCAAAATAAAACACAAGCATAAAACATTAAAATATTTTTGCTTGTGCAAGATTGCTTGGTACCCCCGGATGCTCCTACATCATGCACTCATGAAAAGAGTGACATAATTAATTATAATTTAAGGATCAATGTACCTTCAAAAATAGCTCTCCTATTGTCCAAATATGTTTTCTTTTGTCGAAATAAGTCTTCTATTGTTGAAATAAGCCTTCTTTTGTTGAAATAAGCCTTCTATTTTTGAAATAAGCCATCTATTATCAAAATAAGCCTTCTTTTGTTGAAATAATCCTTCTTTTATTGAAATAAGCCTTCTTTTTTTGAAATAAGCCTTCTTTTGTCGAAATAAGCCTTCCTTTGTATTTTACTAATTTTTTTTGCATTGAAAAAATTTAAAATATATATATTTATATGAGTAGGTTTCAACCTGAAATAATTCGATCAACCACCTGTCAGTCGGTTATGTTTTGGTTGAGCATGTTTCGGTCAAAAGGGTTTTAGCCAAAACATGCTCAGCCAAAAATGGCCTGGCCAAACATATCTAGTTGGCATCCTACTTGGCAGCCAACTCACCTTTTTTCAGATTTTTTTGAAACATTGAACTTCAACAGAGTATTTCTTCAGTCAGAATGATTTTTCTAAAAAAAAGAAAAATACTCTTTTGTAGAGCTTAGAGTGATGAATCCAAAAAAAAATTATTTTTATTTTTGATTAGTTTTAATATATTTTATTTTTAAAACAATGCAAGTAGGTTGTTAAAGTTAAAAAAGAGGTTGATTAGAAATTTTTAAAAAATAGTAAAACATATTAATTTTTTTTGAAAAATATATGGTGTACTAGAGGAGAGAGTCCTCTTCAAAAGGGTATAATTTTTTTTTTGAAAATGATTAAAAAAATAGACAATAGTTGACATCCAATGAAAAATATCAAATTCTAACAAGTTTGACTTTAAAACGTTATTATGAGAAAAATATACATCAAAATTTACTTTTTTTTCCATGCACTAGATATTGAAGTTACCTATTTGGAGAAAAAAAATCAGGGGAAATTTTCAATTTGTTTCTTGATGTCCAGTGAATGTCACTTTTTTCTAAAATTTTCATTCCAAAATTTGTTCATAAATTGATAAAAAATTAATGAAATTTTTTTAAAAAAAATCTGAAAAATTATAGGAATAAACTTCATCAAAATCATTAGTTTACATCATTTTGAAATTCAAAACATAAAGACCACTTTTATGTGGTCGAAGTTCAGAAAATTATTTTGCTGTTGGTCGATTCCTTTATAAAATGTGACACAAGTTTGTGCTTTTACCTTGGCACAAGAAATATATGTGGCACTTGTTGAATAGTCTGAATAACTGAGAGGGGGGTGAATAAGTTATCCTAAAACAATTTTCTTAACTTTAATTAATTTGGAGCAATCTTAAATCAATCAAATAATAATTAAAACAAATATGAACATGAAAGCACATAACAACACCATGCACAATGAACACCAGAATTTATTTGGAAACCCGGGATGGGAAAAACCATGGAGAAAGCTAATTCTCAATTATAGAACACCGGTTAAGGTGATTTTCACAAAGGCTCACAGCCAAAATGCTCACTACATGTAAGGTTCACTGTTAGTGGGCTCACTACCCAAGAAACAAAAACTAGCTATTGCAGCTAAGAGATGACTTACTATTGGAGTATATGTTATAAAACTGAACTATTATAATTACATCTACATATGCATGAATATAGTTCTCGCTAAAGCACAATATTTTTCTGCAGTAGATCCGGTCAAGAATCTTCTACCTACCTTGCACAACCTCTACACTATTGATTACTTCTTCCTAACACTTTCCTTTCGTTTCCTTCTTTGTTTCTTGTTGCATAATCGTTCACACCCTTTTCTCTGTTTGCACACACCACACTTCTTGTTCGGAACCAAAGAGATATTCAATATATATATGTACCCATAGAACAAAATAAGTCGGCCTAGCAAAACATGTCGGCTTTGAAAAATAACCTTGAAACATTCAATAAGGCTTGGCACGCTAGCACTAGACCCAAAGGATAGGTCGCACATGAAGATCTCCTTACCATGTTACCACATGACCCATAAATAGGTCATACATAAGATAAGTTCATCACATAGCATAATTATCAAAAGATAGAGAACTTTGAATTACATGAGATATTCTGAAGCTAATGGGAATGCCACAGCCAAGACCAAGTCTTGATCTCTATCAATTTCAATATCAACCATAGGAATGTAGTTAGACATACTAAAACTTATAACATGTTACATGAATGTCCGGATAGCAAGGATGCCCAGAATAAGCTTTGAGCATAGCAACCAACATCAAAAGATTAGTCTTCATTGTTTTGCATTAACTGACTTTCACGAGTGTCCCAAAAAGGAATACTGTCATATTTGGATCAAGGATAACATCCATACTACACAACATCATAGTACACGATAGGATAGATCATTTTTGTATATCATTTAGAGCACAACCTTTTGGATCCCAAGTTTTGACATCAATGATAACAATGCCAGATCATCCCAACAACTTCTCAACAATCTCCCCCCTTGGCATTAATGGAAAAACAACAAAAAACACAAAAACACAAAAATTGCAAACAAAAGACTCCAAGCACTCCCCTTTTTTCAAGCAATTCAATTCCTCTTTTTGTTTTTGTTTTTTTCTTCATTTTCTCCCCTTTTTTTTCATCAAAGGAAAAGGGCCAAATAAGAACATTCAAGAAATCAAATAAAAATAACACTTTTCACACAAAAAAATTTATTGTACCTTTCTCTCACAGTTGAAAGAACCCTCTTCCAAGCTTGTACAACAGAAACCATTCTGGCACACATATTGTCCAATAGAGCCAACAACTCAAATGATGATGATTGATCCAGAGATAAGCACTGAAGTTCACAATCCTCTGCATCAGAAAGTATCCCAGAGAGATGATCCAATCGGACCTCAACAATTTCTTTGACCAACTAGAAATTTTTAACCAAATCTTCCCTTTGTCTCTAAGTAGACAAAAACTCATCTTGCAAAACTCATCAACTCTTATTCTTTGTTTTCCATCTTTATCTTTGAAGAAGTCAAAACACTTCCCAATATCATTCAATTCAGATTCAATATCTTCAATTCTACTTCTAAAGTTGTCAACAGCAACAAGCCACCGAAGACAGTACCTATAGATGTCAGACATTTGCTTAATGCATTCTCTTGTCTCACCAATGTGTTTGGATAACTTCTATTTGGCTGTGACACACCTCTCAATCATAACTTGGATTTTATGTCCTTTAGATCCTTCCCGCAACAACCTTTTTTCAACAACTTCTACCAAATCATCTGGTAACGAGTCAAAAACAATAGAAACAGTAGAAACAGTAGGACCCATTTTGAGCAGAAAATCAACTAAGGCATCTTCAATTCTAGGCCTACTAACCGGAGAGCAGGCATGCCATATTTCACCAATATTTTTCACATCACCTTCATCCAACACCAAACGAAATTCATCTAGATCTAAAGAGTCAGATCTAGGTAGAGACTCTTCTTCCTTTTCCTTCTCTTTTGAGATAGTGATGACATCCTTTGTGTTAATTTTCCTCCTTTTAGGTTCTGAAGGGGAACCACCAATCACAACCTCTAACTCCTTCTTACTGGAGGAGGAACCCTCCTCAAACTGACTGATAGGCGAAGCACTAGACACTATAACAGTGAAGCACACATCCATCTGCAAGGATGAGAAATAAACTTTGCATGCATTTGCTTTATCATTCATACATTCCAAATATCTGTAAACTTTCTTTTCGATAGGTATGTTAGACTTCCACTTAATATTCTCTTTTGATGGTAAAAAATTTAGAAAGTAGAATACTAAACACATGAGCAAAGACCCAAACCAGAAGGGATAACTCTCAACCATAGACATTCTGACATTCTCAATTAGGTTTTCCATTATTAGGCTACACAAGTCAAACTGTTTATTTCCCTTCACTATCTTCTATGCAAGATACACAACAATAGCCGATGTAGAACCTTCATGATTTTGGAAATACATTTTGTAAGTGATACTATAAGAAACATAACTTACTACAGGATCGACAATGGTATTTATCAGTAGAGTTTGGGGGTCTTTGTCGATACCAATAAGTTCCTCCACATCTCTGCATTTCATTGTCTTCTTCCCAGGGAGGTCACCAACACTACACAATCCAGTAATAGCTTCAATGGCTCCCCTAGTGATCAGATAGGGTTTTTCCAAAATGATGTTGTCATCCTTGAATTGACTCAACAGGAACAAGATAGACTCTTTTTCGGAAATCAAGGGGAATTATCCCCATAAATCCATACCCAGGGCACTTACATTCTACAATTCATCATTCTTCAACCCTAGTTCCATTTCCTTCATCTTTTGATGATCAAATTCCTCCAACTCTACTCCCTTCAACCTTAGCAAAATACAACTATTGGACTCACTGTCAACCAACACAAATTCCATCATCACACTTAGCTTCTTCAATCCTTTTATTGCTTAGTGAAACCTCTTCTCCTTCTTCACAAACTATGAGAAATGATTTGAAACTCCACCTTTTATCCTTAATTGCTCATGATGATTTCACTGCCAAAAACTTACATCGATGATGTCATCAATTGTACTACACTTTTTGATCAGCCAGATTAAGCTTCATCATATATCACCAACTGGATCAAACTTAGTCATGCCGAAAACACATCAATATTACTTCAAAGAGGGGGAACCGATAGGATATGTATTGCAAAACTCCCCCTAAGCCAAGGTAGTTGGATTAGATTCCAGAAGAGCTTGTACCAAGATCCGGTGCCATAGAAGAGCTCCCCACACTCATTTCCTTTTTCTTCCAAACCATGACAGTCTTCTTCTTAGATTCATCTGATTCTGCAACCTTCTTTTTATTTTCAGAATTTTCTGGAGCAACATAGCGGCATGTGTTAGCATAATGTCTGGATTGACTGCACTTGTAACATCTTTGTCCTAACTTAATTGAGTGAACCCTAGATCTACACTGATTAGCTTTGTGACCATAACTGTAATGCCCCGCCGTGTGAACCCCAAAGGACAACAAACACCGTACAATTTTTATTTTTATTTTTTTGTTTTGAAAGTGAAACATTGCGGAACATTGCATATGATGAATGTGTGCACACATTACACGAAAAACAATTATGCATTTACTAAATCTTCCACGTCCTCTGGGGTACACGAAACGGTCATTACAAATCATAAACTTTTATCAAATGGAAGAAACTAGACAACCAAGAACACCTAGTGATGACACACTACTATTAATGATCACAAACATGGAAAACGATACATCTGCAAAGCATATTTCCACAAATACAACATATCAAAGATACAATAGTTCATCACATAATTTTTTCCTAATATCAATGGGAAAAGTACATTGAGTACAAGAATGAGAAATTAATGAAAATAAGGTACAAAGTGACCAAACTCATGCCCACATTTTACACACTAAACAACCAGGCAAAACTATAACATCTTTCCTAATTTTGCAATAATTTTTATTTTATTTTATTTTATTTTAAATTTTGTTTACTTATAAGACAACAACAACACAATTCACTACTTATAGCTATATTCAATGATCACACAAGTTACAAGAAAAGATAGAAGTGATTTACTAACTTTGGCAATAGAATCTACTTACTTAGGTCAGCTTAACATACCTCTTACATTCTATTTCATCGACAAGTCCTTGCTCCCAATGCCTATACTTGCAAGGTCTACATGACTTGGCACACACATAAGATCAAAGATAGTTAGCACATGATTACTAAGAGAAGCTATATAAATCAATGGTAGTTCTTACGTTATCGGGAATAAACGACAAGTCACAAACAAGACTTAGAAGAACAGTCCTAGGGGCCCGACCTAATGCCTCGGGGGCTCATCACTTGATGGCCTTGCCTACGTATATAATTTGCAGAGGCACCGTAGTTCGACAACTTGAGTTGCTCCAACTCACCCACATGGGATATAACCATTAGTTTCCAATGAACGACTCGACTTTCTTCATACACATAACACTATAACACTGACATAAAGCAACATGCAACGAGTACAACATTGCTTGATTAGGAGACTCTTTCAAATAGTTTCGAAACTAGACTCACAACAACAAGGGTGTACCAATGCATAAAAGCCACCAAACAAATACACGTGCGAGGCATGAACCATCTCGCTCATAATCATAACCAAAGGCAAGGAGAATCATGGAACATGGTACACCCACGAACTCAAAATAGAAATACGATCAATGGAACACAAAGGTCTAATCATGGGAAGATTCCACACAAAATAGGTTTCCCATCGCCTTTGGAAACCTAACAACCTACCACCCATAACTTATCAAATGGGAGTGGCTTAAGCATTTACGAGTTCCCAACTTATCCAAAACATGTCTATACATAAAGATTACCTCAAAAGCAAAATAAAGCAAAAAGGAAGGTAAGATCAACATGGAACCACTAGTATGCATAAGAAATCAATTCCAACGAGCACTCAAAGTATAACCAAAATAAATATCCAAACATGTTCAAAGGGACTATACATACCCACTTATTTGAACGTGAACATAATCCAAACTTATTAAAGATAATGTAATAAATAATTAAATAATCCACTATGATTAAAAGCATTTCCTTTATAATATATTTTAAATAGATAAGCACTTGGGAAAACCTATAGTATTCAAAACATCAGTTTTCTTTTGATTTAAAATTCATAGCCTGTACTTTTGTTTACTTCAAATTGATTAAAACTTAACCTATATATATCTGTTATTTTAAACTAATAAATTTAATTCAAATGTAACCTAATTTTTATTGCAAATTAAATTTAATTAAAAGTATGACATTTACCTTTGTTGACTTCAAAATAAATAAATTTTAATTTAAAATCTACCATATACGGTTTATGAGAGTCACAAATCTAAAAGTAAAGATGTTTGAAAATCAAATTTAATTTTAAATAAGCTTGTAATTAAATCTAATTTTAAATGCACTTGAAACGAGTCGAGTTTTAAATATACTACAAAGATGAATTACCATTCCAGTAACTTACAGGGTAATGAAATTACCCATATCTAATAAATCAAGTCTTAAATAAATCAAATTTAAATATACTACAAAGATAAATTACCATTACAGTAAGTAACTTAAGGGTAATGAAATTACCCATATATGATAAAAACAAGTTTTAAATAAATCTAATTTTAAATAAATCAAATTTTAAATATTCTACAAAGATAAATTACCATTAATCAAATTTTAAATGTACTACAAAGATAAATTACCATTACAGTAACTTACAAGGTAATGAAAATTACCCATATATAATAAAACAAGTTTTAAATAAACCTAATTTTAAATAAATCAAATTTTAATTTTACTTATTTATTTATTTTACAAATAAATTTAATCTAGATGTAAAATTTTCACAAATCTAAGTAAATGAATTTTTAAACAATTTTAACTTTAAATAACCTGCAAATAAAACTAATTTTAAATGCACTACCCCAATATTCACGACACTCATTTTAACTCATCGCCATATCCATAATTACAAATAACCTAACTTGGTAAAAACATGCATTTATTACATGATATTATAAATTCATGAATTAATTAACTCTACAAAGATTTAAATGTATATACATAATCTCTGAGTAAAATTTTAATTTAAAGAAGGATTGGCATTGTGTTCTAACAAATTTTACCATTTAAACAAGATAATTCAAACAACCTACTTCACATTAAATAATATTTGTATTCACTTTAATCTAAAGAAACTTGAGATAAAATAGACAAAAATTATGTTGATAATTTACCTTGATAATTCAAGAGAGTGGATAAAATATTTATAATTTACTTTACTTGTGAGTAATAACTACCTATTAAACTCAAATGATCATATATTTATCTTTAAATCAAAATTTAAAATTGTCAATACGAATATTAATTCCAATTTAACAAAAGAAAATTATAGGGTAATAATAACTTGGCTAGGGTTAGGTAAAAAGGTAACTGACAAGGTTTCCACTCGAACTATTCTAAACTAATGGAATTAACAACAAATTTTATTCTATTTTATTTTATTTATAAGTAACTACCATTTCACTCGATCATAAACAATTAATCTCAGATGTCTTAATCATTGTCCATATATATGCTTATCTACAAATTCATTTATATAAGTATCTATTCTTTACAAAAGAAAATAGCAAATATTTTATTTTATTACCTTGGTCTTTTTAAAATATACATATAATTTAATTTATCCTTGTATAAATATAAATATTTATAAAGAAGAAAAAGGGAATTATTTAATAAGCATAAATATTTATAATAGACGGTTATAAGTAAAGAAAATGGTCTTAAACATATTAATTATCTTTATAAGATGCAAACACCTCTTAATTAAAAGAGCACTGAACATGGCAAGCTTTTAGGGAAAATAAAAAGAATTATTTTAAAATCTCACAAGCAATCTTTAAAATCAGATTTTATTTTATTTTTGTTTTAACAATAATGCACATCACATGTCAGAGAGGATTTATTTCTTAATTCATATTACGAACCTAAATTGTGTTGCGAAAAAGACTAGATGCAAATGTGATCAGAGAAGCTATTTAATCCACTACATGAAATCACGCCTAAATGCAACAGCTGCGGAAGTTTTCCAAAGGTTATAAAATTTACTGTGCTTTTCCAAGACTAAATGTTGCAAGCTGAGAAGAGTAGCGAAGGGTAAAGGGAGATTATTTAAATTTATGCACCCTACAAAATCTAAATACTACAGCTGAGATAGATTGCCAAGGTATCAGGGGAATTAAGTATGTATGCAACAATTAGAAGGAATAGCCCAAGGCCACTGGTGAAAGCAATAACAATTTAGCAGCCATTGAATAATCAAGAAAGGGGTTTAAAATTTAAAATGGCACATGAAGCATAACAATAGAAATTACCCTCACCCTTCTGGAGTTTCCTTGAGATTACATTGACCATCTGTGATAGATTGTCAATAAAAATTCACGAAAGTTATTTAAACTTTAATACTCCCTTTTGTTTAAGTGCTGCAACTGAGACAAGCTGATAAGATTTCAGAGAGGCTATTTAATTTTCTATCAGAAATCTAGGCTAAAATACTACAGCAGTGATAGGTCACCCATGGTATTAGGAAGATTATATACTCTAAGAAGAAATGACTCAATGCCATAGGGGAGAGAAATTAAGACACAACAGCTAATGAAGAATAATGAAGGGATTCAAATGAAGTTAATATAAAAATAGAATACATGCAAACCCAATTTGTTTTGACTTTGCAAATCAAACAAAAATTAGAGGAACCAACCTGAAGTATTTGAGCTTGAGATGTTGTGTTTCCCCCCTGCAACTTCCTCTCTCTTTTATTTTTTTATTTGTTCTTTTCTTCTGATATCCTCTCGCCAAAAGTTTTCTTCTCCCCCATTCTCCTCCTTTTTCCTTTTTCCCCAGTCACCCCCAAAATAAATTCCCGTAACAATCCAAGGTTTCTTGCTAAAAGAAAGGTTTACAGGTGGCAAGATTTCCATTTTACCAAATTACACCTGGCACTCTAAATTTACTCTGCTTAACACTTGGAGAAAATTAACAAATCAATAAGGGTTTATAGGTGGCAAGATTTCCATTTTACCAAATTACACCCGACACTCTAAATTTACTCTGCTTAACACTTGGAGAAATTTAACAAATCAATAAAGGTTTACAGGTGGCAAGATTTCCATTTTACCAAATTACACTCGACACTCTAAATTTACTCTGCTTAACACTTGGAGAAATTTAACAAATCAATAAAGGTTTATAGGTGGCAAGATTTCCATTTTACCAAATTACACCCGACACTCTAAATTTACTCTACTTAACACTTGGAGAAATTTAACAAATCAATAAATCTACCCCCACTATTCTTGACTGCGGTGAAAGGTTTACAAATTAATTTCAATATTTTAATTTATCATGCTTTCCTTGATTTTACCCAAACTGAGTTGATTCGTGATAAGATGTAATAAAATATTACATCTTAAATATATATATATATATATATATATTTATTTTTGACTTAATCCTTAACAATAATTAATTAGATAATATTATTTAATTAAATAAATAATATTATTTAATTAACTAACAATATTATTTGATAGCTAATTGGGAATTTACACAGCTAAAATTAAAATATTATTCTATTTATAATTAATAAAATTAAATACTGACAATTAAAGTAACATTCTTTTAATTTTACAAACACAATTTAAAATTTCCAAACTAATCTAATAATTAATTAAATCTTCACAACACACATTAATAATTAAATTTAATGTTTAATATCAACCATAATACTAACCATTGTTGTATTAATTTAACTAATTAACAATAATGATACGCATCTAAATCAAACAATTAACACATTAAAATTGCCACTTAAAATGAACGGCATAAGGCAAGACGATACCAAACAGAATGGGAACTGATGGACGACATCGTCAACCGACGACGGGACGATAGACACAGATGGGGATACTTTCTTGTTAAATCCCTAAACCACATCATATCATTAACATCATAACACAGTATCATGTGCATCCAAGAAAAACATATAAGTCAAATAGATGAAACAATCACCAACGTAATCACGAGTATACATCAAACATAAGCAATATTTGAACAGCAACAACCACATGCACATAAAGGTATCATGGGAGTTCAATAACACGAGAGGCATTACATCCTTCCCCCCTAGAACTAGGCTTACTCCTGGAAGCCAAAATACAAAAAAGGGAAAGGTTTCTCAAATGTAGGACATATCCTCCCAACGTGAGTGTTGATCCATCATAAAATAACCATCAATCGAAAATGTCATAATCATTAGAGTCATATAAGTTGTCATCCAAACAAATCCAAAATGGTAAAACAAGAACCAATAAGGTCTCAAGGTACATAAACTACTCAAAATTCGTACATTTTAGCATTAACACCCATCAACTTCTTTCAAAATTAGAAGACATTGCATTCTTTTAATTCTAACTAGCAAAATTTCTCATAACAGAGGCATATTAAATTATTCAATTTCTAGTGCATTATCTTTTTATTTTCTTTTCCCTTAAACTACAATTCCTCTTCTAAAATACTGCTAAGCCATCAATACTTTAGAATGCTACATAGCATAATTATACACACAAGACACACAATCCATCATTTACAAAAAAAAACATTCCATTTTATTCATTTTATAGCGCTAAATTTTATAACATTTTCAGCAAACTATTATGATTTAACATTTATTCTTCACAAACACACAACTGTGCATCACCGGGAATCACATCACAAGGCTACACAAGGGTCCATCTAGACACCGGAAAGCAGCATGCTAATCCATGATATCAAAACCATGAGCCAAGAGCCAATATCCATCTCACATAATCCATATCTCACACTCAGTGGCTTGATAGTGTTAGGCCACCACACATGGTGAGGCCATCCAAGCAAGGCCACAATGATCTATCTCTTGTTGTATAAGGTGGTTAGCCTCCAAGAGATAGTCATCACACATAGGTAGGTAGTGGGTCCTAAAAATAGCCTCACATACCCCCATCCTCAAGGTTCCCTGCGTCTGCTTCCTCGTATACACTCACCAAGTCCGCCTCATACGTCCTTGGAGAGGAATCACAATACGACACATGGACAATCTCGAAAACAACAAGGATAAACTAGTTTAGCCACCAAAGTCATAAAATAAACATCAAATAAGATTCAATTTCAACAGTAAAGCAAGAAATGCGCACAATTTCAACACTAAATCAAAAGTAACCATGAGGGCTATGAGAGAATAAGTCACAAAGTGTGGCTAAACCATTACAATCAAACATAAACAAAATGTCAGCCTTCAAGGTCAATTGAAAATCATAAACAATCATATAGGAAGTCCTCAATCTTCAAAATTGCACAATACAACACTGTGTGACTAGATACTAGCCACCAAACGAGGAAGGAGGGAACATCGTCCAGCTATAACAATAGCCCTCATGTGGTGCGGAGTGAGCACGCCATCCACATGACCCAGAGTGTGCTCCTCGGCTACACCCTGCCTCGCGTCGTCACGCGACATGGTCATACGCCAGCCGGAGAAGGCACGCACTGACGTATGCCACATGGCAGTGTGTCTGTGGCTCCGCGGAAGTAGGCACATGCAGACACACCCCGCATAGCGATACCTCGTGGAGAAGGCACACGCAGGTACTCGCCGTCGCCAGAGGTATACATGGCCAAGACATACCCATATGCTAACCGACCCAAACACTGTCGAAAGCAAACATGAGTATCCCTCTACAAGTGTGTGAGGCCCCATTACGCTCATCACACAAGTAGGCTATCATAACACAATCTCATAGTGCGCCTTCACGTGCCTATGCATGTGGCATCATGTCCTCGAGCCCAGCTCGCTACCATCAGCAACACGACATCATCACCAGCACTGTGTCGGAACATCAGTGGGGTGTGGCATCGTATCCATTGCATCATGTCGGAACATGTGCAGATACGGTGTATGCAATACATATATGAGCATATCAATATGGGGCTAATCGAGCTTCACCTCTCATACAGACGAGGTTGACTCGCTAATGCCAGCTCAACGTCCCTATGGACGGCCAGGCATAAACTAACAATCCAATGCTGCTATACTCAAAACTGTGGGGTTTAGGCTAGCACATATGGATCAAGTACCCTGATCCATTGTAAGGGAAAGTAGTGAGTATGTTTCCTTGGGATCGGTTGAGCTAAGACAGCTCTGCGTCGCAATGTGCGTACGCTGCACACTCCGCCCAAGAAAACCTTGTGACTTCTACTACCCCTTCACGGATTGAGGGGCTGAGAACCAAAAGAAAAGAATCTATGAAACTATCTTTTGGCTACTCATATATGTATAGATTTTCAACCACACGTGGGTTGGCCCTCAATCAGGTAACAAACATACAAACACACATAATGGTATGGTTAATCCCACACCAAAAACAACATATTATGTATGGATGGGTACACCGTATCTCCATCCTAAGACCTGTGGGTTATGAGCCCACAAAGCAAGTACGGGGTATTCACAACACTCAACCAATACACAGTTACTAGTTTCTCACATTTACAAGGGAAGTACAATTACATACATAATTCCACAAGTATACTTATTTTCCAACAACTACGTGGTTCCAATGTTTACCTCCTTTCCACAATCCAACATGATCATCATGATCACTTAAGAACTTCACTTAACAAATTCACTAGGACAACATAATGGGTTCATATGAAACCAGAGTGCCCAATATATGAACCTAGTGCTCTGATACCAATGTGTAATGCCTCGCCGTGTGAACCCCAAAGGACAACAAACACCGTACAATTTTTTTTTTTTGTTTTTTTGTTTTGAAAGTGAAACATTACAGAACATTGCATATGATGAATGTGTGCACACATTACACGAAAAACAATTATGCATTTACTAAATCTTCCACGTCCTCTGGGGTACACGAAACGGTCATTACAAATCATAAACTTTTATCAAATGGAAGAAACTAGACAACCAAGAACACCTAGTGATGACACACTACTATTAATGATCACAAACATGGAAAACGATACATCTGCAAAGCATATTTCCACAAATACAACATATCAAAGATACAATAGTTCATCACATAATTTTTCCTAATATCAATGGGAAAAGTACATTGAGTACAAGAATGAGAAATTAATGAAAATAAGGTACAAAGTGACCAAACTCATGCCCACATTTTACACACTAAACAACCAGGCAAAACTATAACATCTTTCCTAATTTTGCAATAATTTTTATTTTATTTTATTTTATTTTAAATTTTGTTTACTTATAAGACAACAACAACACAATTCACTACTTATAGCTATATTCAATGATCACACAAGTTACAAGAAAAGATAGAAGTGATTTACTAACTTTGGCAATAGAATCTACTTACTTAGGTCAGCTTAACATACCTCTTACATTCTATTTTATCGACAAGTCCTTGCTCCCAATGCCTATACTTGCAAGGTCTACATGACTTGGCACACACATAAGATCAAAGATAGTTAGCACATGATTACTAAGAGAAGCTATATAAATCAATGGTAGTTCTTACGTTATCGGGAATAAATGACAAGTCACAAACAAGACTTAGAAGAACAGTCCTAGGGGCCCGACCTAATGCCTCGGGGGCTCATCACTTGATGGCCTTGCCTACGTATATAATTCGCAGAGGCACCGTAGTTCGACAACTTGAGTTGCTCCAACTCACCCACATGGGATATAACCATTAGTTTCCAATGAACGACTCGACTTTCTTCATACACATAACACTATAACACTGACATAAAGCAACATGCAATGAGTACAACATTGCTTGATTAGGAGACTCTTTCAAACAGTTTCAAAACTAGACTCACAACAACAAGGGTGTACCAATGCATAAAAGCCACCAAACAAATACACGTGCGAGGCATGAACCATCTCGCTCATAATCATAACCAAAGGCAAGGAGAATCATGGAACATGGTACACCCACGAACTCAAAATAGAAATACGATCAATGGAACACAAAGGTCTAATCATGGGAAGATTCCACACAAAATAGGTTTCCCATCGCCTTTGGAAACCTAACAACCTACCACCCATAACTTATCAAATGGAGTGGCTTAAGCATTTACGAGTTCCCAACTTATCCAAAACATGTCAATACATAAAGATTACCTCAAAAGCAAAATAAAGCAAAAAGGAAGGTAAGATCAACATGGAACCACTAGTATGCATAAGAAATCAATTCCAACGAGCACTCAAAGTATAACCAAAATAAATATCCAAACATGTTCAAAGGGACTATACATACCCACTTATTTGAACGTGAACATAATCCAAACTTATTAAAGATAATGTAATAAATAATTAAATAATCCACTATGATTAAAAGCATTTCCTTTATAATATATTTTAAATAGATAAGCACTTGGGAAAACCTATAGTATTCAAAACATCAGTTTTCTTTTGATTTAAAATTCATAGCCTGTACTTTTGTTTACTTCAAATTGATTAAAACTTAACCTATATATATCTGTTATTTTAAACTAATAAATTTAATTCAAATGTAACCTAATTTTTATTGCAAATTAAATTTAATTAAAAGTATGACATTTACCTTTGTTGACTTCAAAATAAATAAATTTTAATTTAAAATCTACCATATACGGTTTATGAGAGTCACAAATCTAAAAGTAAAGATGTTTGAAAATCAAATTTAATTTTAAATAAGCTTGTAATTAAATCTAATTTTAAATGCACTTGAAACGAGTCGAGTTTTAAATATACTACAAAGATGAATTACCATTCCAGTAACTTACAGGGTAATGAAATTACCCATATCTAATAAATCAAGTCTTAAATAAATCAAATTTAAATATACTACAAAGATAAATTACCATTACAGTAACTTAAGGGTAATGAAATTACCCATATATGATAAAAACAAGTTTTAAATAAATCTAATTTTAAATAAATCAAATTTTAAATATTCTACAAAGATAAATTACCATTAATCAAATTTTAAATGTACTACAAAGATAAATTACCATTACAGTAACTTAAATGAAATTACCCATAGGTAATGAAAATTACCCAGTAACTTATAATGAAAATTACCCATATATAATAAAACAAGTTTTAAATAAACCTAATTTTAAATAAATCAAATTTTAATTTTACTTATTTATTTATTTTACAAATAAATTTAATCTAGATGTAAAATTTACGCAAATCACAAATCTATCAGTAAATGAATTTTTAAACAATTTTAACTTTAAATAACCTGCAAATAAAACTAATTTTAAATGCACTACCCCAATATTCACGACACTCATTTTAACTCATCGCCATATCCATAATTACAAATAACCTAACTTGGTAAAAACATGCATTTATTACATGATATTATAAATTCATGAATTAATTAACTCTACAAAGATTTAAATGTATATACATAATCTCTGAGTAAAATTTTAATTTAAAGAAGGATTGGCATTGTGTTCTAACAAATTTTACCATTTAAACAAGATAATTCAAACAACCTACTTCACATTAAATAATATTTGTATTCACTTTAATCTAAAGAAACTTGAGATAAATTATGTTGATAATTTACCTTGATAATTCAAGAGAGTGGATAAAATATTTATAATTTACTTTACTTGTGAGTAATAACTACCTATTAAACTCAAATGATCATATATTTATCTTTAAATCAAAATTTAAAATTGTCAATACGAATATTAATTCCAATTTAACAAAAGAAAATTATAGGGTAATAATAACTTGGCTAGGGTTAGGTAAAAAGGTAACTGACAAGGTTTCCACTCGAACTATTCTAAACTAATGGAATTAACAACAAATTTTATTCTATTTTATTTTATTTATAAGTAACTACCATTTCACTCGATCATAAACAATTAATCTCAGATGTCTTAATCATTGTCCATATATATGCTTATCTACAAATTCATTTATATAAGTATCTATTCTTTACGAAAGAAAATAGCAAATATTTTATTTTATTACCTTGATCTTTTTAAAATATACATATAATTTAATTTATCCTTGTATAAATATAAATATTTATAAAGAAGAAAAAGGGAATTATTTAATAAGCATAAATATTTATAATAGACGGTTATAAGTAAAGAAAATGGTCTTAAACATATTAATTATCTTTATAAGATGCAAACACCTCTTAATTAAAAGAGCACTGAACATGGCAAGCTTTTAGGGAAAATAAAAAGAATTATTTTAAAATCTCACAAGCAATCTTTAAAATCAGATTTTATTTTATTTTTGTTTTAACAATAATGCACATCACATGTCAGAGAGGATTTATTTCTTAATTCATATTACGAACCTAAATTGTGTTGCGAAAAAGACTAGATGCAAATGTGATCAGAGAAGCTATTTAATCCACTACATGAAATCATGCCTAAATGCAACAGCTGCGGAAGTTTTCCAAAGGTTATAAAATTTACTGTGCTTTTCCAAGACTAAATGTTGCAAGCTGAGAAGAGTAGCGAAGGGTAAAGGGAGATTATTTAAATTTATGCACCCTACAAAATCTAAATACTACAGTTGAGATAGATTGCCAAGGTATCAGGGGAATTAAGTATGTATGCAACAATTAGAAGGAATAGCCCAAGGCCACTGGTGAAAGCAATAACAATTTAGCAGCCATTGAATAATCAAGAAAGGGGTTTAAAATTTAAAATGGCACATGAAGCATAACAATAGAAATTACCCTCACCCTTCTGGAGTTTCCTTGAGATTACATTGACCATCTGTGATAGATTGTCAATAAAAATTCACGAAAGTTATTTAAACTTTAATACTCCCTTTTGTTTAAGTGCTGCAACTGAGACAAGCTGATAAGATTTCAGAGAGGCTATTTAATTTTCTATCAGAAATCTAGGCTAAAATACTACAGCAGTGATAGGTCACCCATGGTATTAGGAAGATTATATACTCTAAGAAGAAATGACTCAATGCCACAGGGGAGAGAAATTAAGACACAACAGCTAATGAAGAATAATGAAGGGATTCAAATGAAGTTAATATAAAAATAGAATACATGCAAACCCAATTTGTTTTGACTTTGCAAATCAAACAAAAATTAGAGGAACCAACCTGAAGTATTTGCAGCTTGAGATGTTGTGTTTCCCCCCTGCAACTTCCTCTCTCTTTTATTTTTTTATTTGTTCTTTTCTTCTGATATCCTCTCGCCAAAATTTTTCTTCTCCCCCATTCTCCTCCTTTTTCCTTTTTCCCCAGTCACCCCCAAAATAAATTTCGTAACAATCCAAGGTTTCTTGCTAAAAGAAAGGTTTATAGGTGGCAAGATTTCCATTTTACCAAATTACACCTGGCACTCTAAATTTACTCTGCTTAACACTTGGAGAAATTTAACAAATCAATAAAGGTTTACAGGTGGCAAAATTTCCATTTTACCAAATTACACCCGACACTCTAAATTTACTCTGCTTAACACTTGGAGAAATTTAACAAATCAATAAAGGTTTACAGGTGGCAAGATTTCCATTTTACCAAATTACACCCGACACTCTAAATTTACTCTGCTTAACACTTGGAGAAATTTAACAAATCAATAAAGGTTTACAGGTGGCAAGATTTCCATTTTACCAAATTACACCCGACACTCTAAATTTACTCTACTTAACACTTGGAGAAATTTAACAAATCAATAAATCTACCCCCACTATTCTTGACTGCGGTGAAAGGTTTACAAATTAATTTCAATATTTTAATTTATCATGCTTTCCTCGATTTTACCCAAACTGAGTTGATTCGTGATAATTCATACTTACTCAACTTAATAAAAACCTCGGGTGGGTAAAACTTTTAACTATATAATTATATTGAAACGCAAAATAAATACAAATTTGTATTTTTAAATGATGGATATATAAATTTTAAATTTAAATTTAAATTATTTAGAGGGATGTAATAAAATATTACATCTTAAATATATATATATATATATATTTTTGACTTAATCCTTAACAATAATTAATTAGATAATATTATTTAATTAAATAAATAATATTATTTAATTAACTAACAATATTATTTGATAGCTAATTGGGAATTTACACAGCTAAAATTAAAATATTATTCTATTTATAATTAATAAAATTAAATACTGACAATTAAAGTAACATTCTTTTAATTTTACAAACACAATTTAAAATTTCCAAACTAATCTAATAATTAATTAAATCTTCACAACACACATTAATAATTAAATTTAATGTTTAATATCAACCATAATACTAACCATTGTTGTATTAATTTAACTAATTAACAATAATGATACGCATCTAAATCAAACAATTAACACATTAAAATTGCCACTTAAAATGAACGGCATAAGGCAAGACGATACCAAACAGAATGGGAACTGATGGACGACATCGTCAACCGACGACGGGACGATAGACACAGATGGGGATACTTTCTTGTTAAATCCCTAAACCACATCATATCATTAACATCATAACACAGTATCATGTGCATCCAAGAAAAACATATAAGTCAAATAGATGAAACAATCACCAACGTAATCACGAGTATACATCAAACATAAGCAATATTTGAACAGCAACAACCACATGCACATAAAGGTATCATGGGAGTTCAATAACACGAGAGGCATTACAATAACCATGGCATAAATAACAATAACTATGAAAGAGATTATTCATTCCATTCCCTCTAGCCGGATTAGATAATTGGCTTATGCAATGACTTGCTTTGTGACCAAATTTGTGACAATTAAAGCATTGAGTACTCGATTCCTTCTTGCTTCTACACTCTATAGCCTTATGTCAAAAAAATTTGCATAGAAAGCAATGACCATTAAACGATAAGTACCTTTGAGCATTTGGTTTCCTAACTGGAGGTCTTTTTGTAGGTGTTCTAGAGTTCTGGACCTTGCTTGTCACAAAAAATCTCGCTTCAGCTTCAACTACTTTGTCTTTACCCTTAGTATTCTAATTTGAGCTTTCACTTGATAAGCCAAGTCCTTCCTTATCCTTGTGACATTTATGTAGGGACAAGAGTTGATTCAAAATTATGCTACTTTCACATACTCTTGCTTTTGATTTCAACTTTCTGAACTCTTGATCTAACTTCTCATTTTATTCTAATTTATTTTTGATGGTATCCTTGAGATTTTCTTCAGTATTCTTCCATTCTTCCATTTTTTATTTGATTGTATCTTTGAGATTTTCTTTAGTATTCTTGCATTCATCCAACTGTAGCTTTAGATTCACAACACTTTCCTTTGACTCCTTTAATTGCTTGTTGACCTCTTTGTGTCTTGCTTTGAATTTTTGGATTTTCTCCCTTATCTTTGAGATACAAGAATTTTCCTCCCTAATGTTTTCTTTTAATTATTCATTTTCAGATTTTGTGATTTCCATATCATCTAAGATTGTCTTCAGTTCTTCATCAAAGTAATAATCTCCTACCATCTATTCAAATTGCCAAGATTTCCATCAAGCGGTTAAGCTCTATCTGCAAGGGACCAGGCTCTAATACCAATTGTTGAATAGTCTCGATAACTAAGAGGGGGGTGAATCAGTTATCCTAAAATAATTTTCTTGACTTTAATTAATCCAAAGCAATCTTAAATCAATGAGATAATAATTAAAACAGATATGAACATGAAAGCACATAACAACACCATGCACAATGAGCACCAAAATTTATGTGGAAACCTAGGATGGGAAAAACCATAGAGAATGCTAATTCTCAATTATAGAACACCAGTTAAGGTGACACCAGTTAAGGTTATTTTTATAGAGGCTCACTACCAAAATGCTCACTGCAAGTAAGGCTCACTGTCAGGTGGCTCACTGTTGGTGGGCTCACTGCCCAAGAAATAAAATCTAGCTATTGCAGCTGAGACAAGACTTAATTTTGGAGTATATGTTACAAAACTAAACTGTTATAATTGCATATCCATATGCATGAATACAGTTCTCGCTAAAGCACAATATCTGTCTATAGTAGATCCGGTCAAGAATCTTTTTCCTACCTTCCTTGCACAACCTCTACACTACTGATTACTTCTTCCTGACACTTTCCTTCCGCTTCCTTCTTTGTTTCTTGTCACATAATCCTTCGTACCCTTTTCTCTACTTGCACATACCACACTTCTTGCTTGGAACAAAAGAGATGTTCAATATATATATGTACCTATAGAACAAAATAATTCGGCCTAGCAAAACATGTCAGCTTTGAAGAACAACCTTGAAATATTCAATAAGGCTTGGCATGCTAGAACCAGACCCAAAGGTAGGTCGCACATGAAGATATCCTTACCACATTACCACAAGACCCATAAATAGGTCATACGTAAGATAAGTTCATCACATAGCATAATTATCAAAACATAGCGAACTTTGAATTACATGAGATATATTCTGGAGCCGATGGGAATGCCACAACCAAGACCAAGTCTTGATCTCCATCAATTTTAGTATCAACTGGAGGAATGCAATTAGACATACCAAAACTTGTAACATGCTACATTAATGTCTAGATAGCAAGGATACCCAGAATAAGCTTTGAGCACAACAACCAACATCAAAAATTAGTCTTCATTGTTTTGCATTAACTGACTTTCACAAGTGTCCCAAAAAGGAGTACTGTCATATTTATATCAAGGATAACATCCATACTACACAACATCATAGCACACAATAGGATAGATCATTTTTGTATATCATCTAAAGTACAACCTTTTGGATCCCAAGTTTGGACATCAATGACAACAATGCCAGATCAACTCAACAACTTCTCAACAACACTTTAATTATCATATTAGATAGTTGTGGGACTATCAAGAGGGAATCTAAAGCTAGTTATTAAGTATCAAATCCAAAGAACCTCTTGGCTAGCTAAAAATGCACCTTAATACTTTTCCTTTTTAAATGGTAATATAATAGTATGTTTCTTCTTGCAAGACATGTAATGGGGCCAAAAATAAGGAAAAATATAAAACTAGAAGTAGAATTCCTATCATCAACATCACTAGCCTAATTAGAGTTAGTGAAGCTGACAACTCGAGAGTCTCTTGATGTATAATAAATACCAAAATCTAGTGTTATCTAAATGTATCTAAAAATATAGTTAGTAGCCTTCTAATTACTCTCATGTGGATCTTGAGAGAAATACGAGACAATTCCAACCATAAATGAAATACAAATAAAAAGTGTGTCAATTATAAATAACTTCCAACCAAGTGCCTATAGAATGTGGCATCAATATTAGGATTGGTACATTACAACATCTTAGTAAAATGGAGTGGGGGCATGTTTGCAATCAAGCATGTCAAATCTCTAAAGATAATCAATAGCATACTTTTTCTAAAAATTGGTAATCCCCTCTAAAGACTAAATAACTTCTAAACCAAAAAAGTATTGCATAAGAATAAGATATGTCATTTTAAAATACTCCATCAATACTCATTATATAGTCTATATCATGGAAGATGGGCTATTTGTAAGGATCAAATCATTCACATATGACATTAGAATTAAAATATAATAATTTTTTATTGAGTATAATTTGTGGGATATTAATGACAAGTAAATCCATAAGTAAGAAACGGTCCATCTTCTCATACCAATCCCTAGGGGCTTGTTTTAGACTATATAATGAAGGATGAATCCTGGAAACAAGTGAAGAGTCTTACAAAAAACCTAGAGGCTACTCCACATAAATATCCTCATGAAGATCATCATGCTAAAATACACTCTTCATGTCCATCTAATAAACTGACCATCCTTGTGATGTAGCAAGTGATAGTATAAGATGAATATAATCAATCTTGGCAACATAAGAAATGATCTTATATTCTTGAGAGAACTCAAATTGTGTATTATCTAAGGTGAACCATAATCCCTTAGACATGGGAAATACATTTATTTATTGCTTTGAAATGTAGTAATTGTGTGGTGTAAGGCACTTGATAGAAGATATTTCTTCCATTTTGACTACTAATTTGGTTAGAAAAAATGATAAACATGCAACAATGGATAGTTTATTGAACCATCAATAAGTTGTAGGGATAAAATTTGACCCCTCCACTTGACAAGAAAAATAACCCCTTTACCACTGTCATAAAATTATGACTTAAAATTAAAATTGTAGGCACCTCAAAAATATAAAAAAATAAAGTAAATGGTTGATTAGTTCTCAAAAGTAACTTTCGAATTCTTATTTTTTTGTGAGCATTCAATATTGTATTTCAAAGTTATGGATCATAGATAAACTCCCCCATTATGCATTAAAAAAAATTGTACACTATCTGGGAACCCTCATAGTTGTGTTACCAATTTGAGTGGGTTGATGATGGTAGGATGGGTGACAATTAGGTTGGGTGGAAATAGTGGTAGTGTTGAGGTTGAGTTGTTGACTATAGTGGTGAATCTCACTACTTTGATATTATATCTATAGGGTTTTAATCCCTCACTAGATGGGGAGAACCTTGGGCTCTAGCCCCTATGACTAGGGGCTATGAAATCCACTAGTAGTATAGGTGCTAATGTCAACCTTGTGATCATTGTACCCTATACCTATATTTTTTTTTGGAAATCATTCCAAGGTGGCATAGAGGATAAACATGACACATACCTTGCTAGAGGTGGAATATTCCTTATTGAAAATATGAATACATAGTAATAGAGTTGGAACCTTGATTTATTTGGGTGTTGTCATTGATGTCACCACAATATTGTTGGTATTATCATTATTGTCAACCTACAATATAGTTACAAAGTTTGTTGGAAGCTTGAGTTAGTTAGGGAGATTGTTGGTGTGTGTTGCACTATGTTGTGGTGTTATAATTAATGTATGAGATGAGTAAGTGTTGCAGTTACAGTTGGTTCACTTAGTTTCCAAGTGCTTTTGAAAAAAAATGAGTTAAAGAGTGTCCAGAGTGATAGAGGTGTGTTAAGTATTGTGTTCTGCATTTCTTCATAGGTGAAGATGTGCTTGTGTAGTTTGGATATGATGATTAGAGGTGTTCAAAGGTTTAATATCTATAGTTTTAGTTTCTAGATCGTGCTACAGTAAAAGTTGTATTTGATAAAAAAAATTATTTGTGTAGAAGGGTGTTTGGTGGGAGAAATGAGATTGCTCTGTGTTTCTTCGAAGGTTTCTTGTCTTGTAGATTTGGGAACATGATTATATTGTATGTAACTTACTTCCCTTTAGGTTTCAGGTGTAGAGGTGTTCTACAAGGTTGGTTATTAAGTTGTGTTCTATGGCAGGGTGTCTGGTTATAGAAAATTATGATGTTCTCAATTTTGGGTAGTTGTGGAAAGGTTGCAGAATATTACGATAATGTTGGAATATTCTAAGATGTAGTATGGATTTTGTGGAATATTTCTATGTGGTACATGTGACTTGAAGGAGTATGTGTGTGATCTTTTATAGTGTTAGTTCAGGTTTTGTTGACCTGGCATGCTAAAGTTATTTGTGGAGGAACCTCGTGGATTGTGAATGTGTTGTGTAGCATGGTGATGCATATTTGGTTCCTAGTTAACCCTTTGTGTGGTATTCCTTCACTTATTTCCACCACAAAGTATTTGGTACTGACCTATTTTGGTGTTGCACATTTTAGGTGCATATGTTTCATTACATCCAACCTACTTCTGATTGTTTAGGTCGTGGATGGTATAAATACAAGGTTAATTATTGGAGATGTGTGTGGATCTATAGAAGGTGTGTGAAGGATCTGAATATGATTAAGTGTGGTGATTTGAGTGTGAGCTTAGTTCCTATGACTTTGATGTAGTGAGTAGAAGGGTCTACATTCTCAATGTGCTTGAAGTTACTGGAGGCAATGAGTCGAAGGTTGTGGATGGTGCAAAGTTTCACTAGTGGATTTCTCTTGTTTCCTTGAGATAGTGAATCTCTTTGTATTATTCTTCTTCTATTCTTCTTTCTTCTAGATAGTGAGTCCTTTCGGTTGTGAGCCTTTCTTATTTTTCATGGCAGTGAGCCCTTGGTAATGAGCCTAATTGTATTTGATGTTGCAATTCATTTATATGTGAGATAATCCTCACCATGGTTTTTCCCTTCTTAGGTTTTCCATGTAAATCTATTGTTTCTGTGTTTGGATGTGTTTTTATTAATCTTTCATATGTTCACATTCTACTAATGCATGATAACAGTTTAATGATTGATATGGGTTTGAAAAGATATTTGAGGGTTTGAATTATTTAAATATACAATTGATTAACCCCCCTCTTAGTTTTCCTATGCATCTAATAATTGGTACTAGAGTTGTGGTTCCCAAGAATAAGCTTAACTGCTTGAGGTAGATCTGGATGACACACAAGAAGGGTGTCAGGGCTCGTATGTTTGATGGAACGAATTATGCTTACTAGAAATCCAGAACAAAGTCATTTATGGTTTCTCTTGGTTTGGTGTCTAGCAACCAGTTGAAAAAGGATACAAAGTTATTCCTATTGTTGGTACAAGAAGTGATGACGAGATCAAAGATTATGAAAATAATGGAAATGAAAGAAATGCTAACTTGAGTGCTCTTTTTGGTTTTGAACTTGGAAAATTGATAAGTCTGAAATTTGCTAAAGAAGTCTAGACAAAGTTGAAGAATATTTATGAAAGAGATGACAAGATCAAAAAAGTAAAGATGCAGAACTACAAAGCCAAATTTGAAACCCTAAGGGTGTCTAAAGATGAAGATATTACTTCCTAAATGCTCAGAGTTGATGAATTTTTCAATGCCATCAATGGTCGTGGTGGAAAGTTGGAGGAAAGTGAAGTTTTTAAAATGTATTAAGAACTCTTCCTAAATCTTATAGATCTAAAGTTTCTGCTATTGAGGAAGCATAAAATTTGGATAATTACTCTAGAGATCAGATGTATAATGCTTTAACTTCTTTTGAAATTAAAGATTTTGGTCAAGAGGCTGGAAGTAAAGAAACTACCTTAAGATGATGAATTAGATCAGGATGATCTTGATGAGGTGGAAGCAAATTTTGTGAGACGGTTGAAAAATGGCACTGGAAAATATAGAGGTAAGTTACATTTCAAATGTTTCAATTGTGGAAAGATGGGTCATTGTGCTTCTAAATTTCCAATCAAAGTTACCAATGACAAACAAAAGGATCACAAAGGTAAATTTATCAAGAAGAGATTATTATGAAAAGGACAATGGTGTTTTTGATGATGAGGAATCAGATTATTCGGATGAAGTGATGAATTCATGTTCATGGATTTAAATGTTGGAACTAATGCTACTAATCTTGAAATATGTGTGAAGGAAACTGCTTTGAAAACATTGAAGGAACTATGTTGACTACTTTTCATGCAAGAGAAGAAAGGAATTATTGGATCATTGATAGTGGATGCTCAAATCATATGATATGTGATAAGAGAAATTTTTTTAAGCTTGAAAGGTATGATGGTGGTCTTGTTAATTTTGGTGATGATACATCTACTAAGATCTAGATGGAAAAGGTTCGATTAGTTTTGATGGAAAGCATAATATAGATGATGTTCTTTATGTCAAGGGTCTCTGACATAATCTTCTAAGTGTAGGACAAATGTGTAGCAGAGGATATAATCTTATGTTTTATGATGGTGGTTTTCAAATCAGAAAAGGAAGATCCAGTACTCTGGTTGTTGCAGGAAAAAGGACGGAAGGTAACATCTATCAACTCAAAGGTAGTGGTGCTAAGTGCTTTATGTCTCAAATTAATGAAAGTTGGTTATGGCATAGAAGAATGGGTCACATCAATTTTTATAGCCTAGTGAAGATAAATTGTATTGATGTTGTGAGAGATCTGCCAAGGATAACGAAGCTTATAATGCAATTTGCAAGGAATGTCAAGTTGGAAAGAAAAAAAGAAGAGGTTCAAGAAAAAAGAATATTCTACCATAGGTCCTTTGGCATTGGTGCATACAAACCTATGTGGACATACCCAAATAAGAAGCTCATGTGGTGATAGGTATTTCATGTTATTGGTTGATGATTATTCTAGAATGACTTGGGTTGCATTACTCAAAGAAAAAATAGAAGCCCTGGATAAGTTTAAAGCATTTAATTCTATGGTTGAGAATGAAATGGATGTAAAAATAAAATGCTTAAGGTTTGACAGAGGTGGTGAGCTCATCTCCAATGATTTTAACAGTTTTTGTGAAGATCATGAAATAAAGAGGGTATTTGTCAACCCCTAGGACTCCTTAGTAGAATGGAGTTGTGGAAAGGAAAAATAGGACAGTTCAGGAAGTAGCTAGGACAATGATGAAGGAAGCTAATCTACTGAATTCCTATTGGAGAGAAGCAATTCATATTGTAGTCTACATTCTTAATAGAGGACAAGCAAGAGTGGATAGTTCAAAGACTCCTTATGATTTATGGTATGGTAAACCTCCTACTATGAAATATTTTAGAGTTTTTGGAAGAAAATGCTATATCATAAGAGATGAAGAGAACTTAGGAAAGTTTCATGCAAGATTTGATGAAGGAATCTTCCCTAGATACTCTACAAGAAGCAAGGCTACTGGTACTACAATAAAAGGTTGAAGAAGATTATTGAAAGTACAAGTGTCAAATTGGATGAAGAACCACATCAAAGTTTAGTACTAATAGAAGGATAGAATCTAATGAACCCCCTTCTAGTGAAGAAGAAAAGGAAAAGAGATGAAAATTGAATAGGAAGAAGCTCCAAAAAAGATCCCTAAGACTCTTAAGTATGTGTAGAAGAATCATTTTGAAGATCAAATCATTGGAGATGAGAGCAAAGGTGTGTTGACGAGGAAAGTTGCTATGAAAGAAGAATAGGTATAATTTTGTTTACTTTTTGAGGTGGAACTAAAATCAGTGAATTAGGCATCAAAAGATGAGAATTGGATCAAAGGTATGAAAGAGGAGTTAGAACAGATTGAGAAGAATTTGACTTGGGAATTGGTCTCAAGATTGGAAAATAAGAATGTGATAGGAATTAAATGGGATTTTAGGAAAAAATTGAATGAGGATGGAAAATTTGTTAGAAATAAGGTTAGAATTGTGTGTAATGGCTACTCATAAGTTGAAGGTATGGATATTGAGGAGACTTTTTTGCTCTGGTGGCTAGAATGGAAGCTATTAGAATGTTTCTGGCTTTTGCAACACATAAAGATTTCAAAGTTTATCAGATGGATGTGAAATCTGCATTCTTGAATGGTGAATTGGAAGAAGAGGTATACATTGAACAACTAGAAGGTTTTTAGTTGTTAGAAGATGCTGATATGGTTTGTAGATTGAAGAAGGAATTGTATGGGCTCAAACAAGCTCATAAAGCTTGGTATGCAAGGTTAGATAAGTACTTGCTACAACAAGGATTCAGAAAAGGCATTACAAATAGCAACCTTTACTTCAAGGTTGAAGGAGAACAAATCTTGATTTTGGTTGTGTATGTTGATGACATAATCTTTGGAGGAATGAAGATATGTACAAGAGGTTTATAGAGGAAATACAAAAAGAGTTTGAGATGTCAATGTGTGGGGAGATGAATTTCTTCCTTGGACTACAAATCAGTCAATCAAAGAAAGGTATATTCATATATTCATAGTCAAAGTATATTAAGGAAATATTGAAGAAGTTTGGGACGGAGGATTCTAAACCGGTATGTACTCCTATGGTTATTGGTAGCAAGTTGAGAAAAAATGATGAATCTCCTAAGACTAATCAATGCAAATACAAAACAATGATTTGTGTACTGCTATATCTAACTACTACTACACTAGATATCATGCATGCAATTTGTCTTGTGGCTATATTTCAAGAATATCCTAGAGAATCTCATGTTGCAGTAGTGAAGATATTTAGATACTTGAAGGGAACTCTAGACTATGGTTTGTGGTATCCAAAGGATATTGACTTCTCCTTGATTGCATATAAAGATGCAGATTGGGCAAGATGTACATATGAAAAAAGAAGTACAAGTGGTGGTGCTTTATTTCTTGGAAGAAAATTGGTTTCATGGTTAAGTAAGAATTGGGATTCAACCTCATTATCTAATGCAGAGGCATAGTATATTGTAACATGTTGTGCACAAGTATTTTGGATGAAGCAAACATTAAAGGATATCAGAGTATTATATGATGAACCTATTTCTATCTTATGTGATAATACAAGTGCAATCAATATTTCAAAGAATCTAGTAATGCATTCAAGAACAATACATATATCAATCTAGAATCACTTCTTAAGACAAAAGGTTGTAGAGAGTGAGGTGAAGCTAGAGTATGTTCCTACTAAGGATCAGGTTGCAAATATTTTCACAAATGATCTTCCTAAAGATACTTTTGAGTATCTTCGATAGAAGTTAGGGGTTATTGCCCCTCCTTTCAACTAGATGCATATGTTTGAGAAGCATTTCAAGATATATTCTTGGTCCTAGACTGATGTTGAAGGCTATCTCTTAGGGGGAGTAGGTAGTAGTATTGTTGGTGCAATGAGATGGAGCATATTTTGTGCCCCTAAGGGGGAGATTGCAAAAAAGTGGTGCAATGGAGAGAACGAGTTGTTTGCAAGTGTTTCCTTTTGTAGTGTTGTAAAGGGAGAGAAAGTAGAAAAGTTCTATGAATATGCATATGGAGAGTGCAGTAAGCAAAAGTAAAGTATAGGTGTTGTGTAATGTGAAATATACAGGAAAGAGGAAAGTTGGTTGAGTTTATGGCCCTTTTCCATTGATTTAAAAAGGGGGGAGAGTTGGTTGAAAAACCATTGTGCAAAATGTTAGACTTGGTTGTGAAACCACCCAAGATTAGAATGATTTAAGGAAAAAAAGAAAAGAGATCAGGAGATGAATAAACTCAACACTCCCTTAGCATTGAACTAGTAGTCCATATTACTTACTATCCAAGGGAAGGGGTGAGTGTTGCTTATATAGAAAAATAATGGTAAATAATTCCAAGAGGGGTAATAAATCCTAAGTGCCCATAATAGGTGGTAGTTTTACCTACTTGGTAAATGCCAGATTACATGGTTATGCCTACTCAGGTAAAGACAAGAAATGGTTATGATAGGTGGCATAAGAATCCAAAAGAGGGTGTGAGACTCAACTACCCAAAAGTGGGTGTGAGTGACACATGTGAGTGATGGATTTATGCCATATGTCCTCATCCTAACCATCTTAATATAACCTAAGAAATCTTAATAATGTGTGTAGGAAAAATAAATATTCCCTAACATAAGGAAAATAAACAACTTACACTAACATCCCCCCTTAAGCATAGCTTAGGTGGGTGAAAAGACACAAAGATGGGTCCCAACCACTAGGCCATGCTAGGTACCCATGTACAAAATACTCTCTCACAAATGGAGAAAAGGAGAAAACCCAGTGGGACAAAACTCCTCCCCAAAAGAGAGAAAATAAAACAAGTTTCCCAACACAAGAAGAATCCCATGCAAGGAAGAAGTCCCCTCCAAAATAGAAAGGATAAGAAAGACTATGTAGCCTTCCCAAAAGTAGTCAACTATGCCAATGGTTGATGCTCGAATCTGGATGTAGAAGATGGACCATGATAGTTGAACAACGTCCTTCCCCTTAGGAAGAAACAAAACCAAAGGTGTATGAAGAACATCTTCCCATTCCTAAAAGGAATATGAAGGAAGAAAGTGCAAAATTTATGAACTCTCTGAAAACTACTCATGTGTCTCCAGGTCGATGCTAAAAGATGTCATCATCAAATCAGGCATTCTAGGCCACACCAATGAAGATGAAAATCTAGAACCTAGTGGAGATGTATTTAGAACAATATCCAAAGACTCAAATATTTCCTTTGAATACAAAGTTGCCTCCTCCAAATGTTCCTCAAAAGTATCCACATTCATGTCAAACTGTGAGGAATGATCATGTGGAGAATGAACAAGAGGATCTAAAGGTTCCTCCAGAACAACTGAAGAAGAACCAACTCCATCAAAGGGAAGATGAATGTCATGAATAGTGTCTCCCAAATCTAAAATATGAGACTCTATAAACAAACCTGCAATGTTTGCCAAGTAGTCATCCCAAGCAAGTATATCTGGAAGATGATGTGTATCTTGTTGCACTGAATCACAAGTAGTCATGAATGTAACACAAGTATCCTTAGAAGAAATAGTAGATGGAGGAGAAGGAATGCAAGGGTCAAGAACTAGATCTAATGTGAGAATACCCAAGTTCAAGTAACCAAAGTCCTCAAAATTAAATGTCACACAAGGAGTGTGATAAAAAACCAAAGGATCAAAACCATCATCAGGTGCAAAGTATGAAATGATGTATAACCGAGATGCATGATCAACCATCCCAATAGAAATTATCTCTCTGCTTTCCAAGTCTCTGATGATAACTGAATCAGGTGTGAATTCCATAGTCTTCCCTGCTCCACCATGAGTGATTTGATAGATGGAAAGAAGATTGTTTGAAAGATGAGGTACACACAAAACATCATTGAAGGTGCCATCCCCAATATCAACAAAACCTTTCCCAATTACATCCATGTATGTATTGTTTCCCATCAGAATAGGTGGCATAACACAAGGCTCAAAAGAAGAGAACATAGACTCTGTAGAAGCCATATGATGAGAAGATTGAGAATCTAGGAGCCATTTCCCCAATTCAATACCTATAGAATCAAAAGAGCTTTACCTTTTGATTTACCTACCCTAGTAGTATGCCCTTTTCCTTATCATATTTTGATTGTTTTTATTTTTTAGAACTAGAAGAAGAAGTTGAATCAACCATTTGAGAAGGTAAACTGATTTTGTTCTTCTCAAGAAGATGTTTCAGTTCATCAATATCCTTCTTATAACAAGAATGTTCTTCATGTCCACTCCTCTTGCAATATGCACAAGTGGGATTCTCCTTCTTAGATGAATCCTCTTTTGAAGAGAATTTAGAGTCTACTTTAAAAGAATATGAAGAATGATTTGAATATCTCTTTCTATCTCCTTGGTTCTTTTGTTTCTTGTTTTGCTTGTTAGTGCCTTGTTTTGCAGCCAAGGCATGAGACTTGGAAATTTTCATAATGCCCATTTGAATCAATTTGTCTTGCTCCTTTATGAGATCAACTACGAACTCACCTATAGAAGGCATAGTAAATCCTTTTCCTAATGCTCTTTTCATTGCATGAAATGTAGAAACAAACACTGCATAATATGGACCAAGTTTTGAAAGAGTGCTTAAAATCAATTGTGAGTCATCCTTTTTAACACCACATTGCTCCAACTGTAATCTTATGGCATTCAACTTAGTAAAGAAATCTTGAATGGTGTCAAAATTGCATGGGCTTAATCCTATGACCTCGTTCTCCAATGAATGTGCTCTCAAATCATCATGTTTACCAAAGAGAGTATTTAAAGTATTCCACACTTCATTTGGTGATTTTGAAAACATAATATGAAAGTGTAGATCAGGAGACACAACCATGCATAAGGTGCCAAAGGCTTCATCACACTTGTTGAACCATTTAAGCTTTTGTTCATCCTTTGTAGGTTCTTTATCAATACCCATTGTTATTCTATACAATTTTAAATTTCTTAAGTGAAGTTCCATTTTCCACTCAAAGTAATTGTATGGTGTGAGTAGAGGAACTGTTTTATCCATTTTAGATTGTTGTTGTAGTGTGAGAGAAAATGCAAGAAGAAACACATAGAGACACCCCCCCTTTGCACTCAATCAAGAATCCCCCCAAAAAAATGATTAGGCATTTTATAAATCAATGCGTTTACAATGTTGGAGTTGTTTTCCAGAGTTTTACAATGTCCAAGAAAGGGCTCAAATACTGAAAGTACAATCAAATCTCAGAATGAGAACCTCAAAATAGCACCAATGTGTAGTGCTTGAAAAAATATTTACTTTCAAAAAAAGACTCACCTCAATTTGAGGTCATACGTGAAAGTTACATTCGTTTGAAGATCAAAAAATGAGGATTTCCCTTCAGACCTAATGAAAAATATGATTTTTTGAAAAACTATGATCACTTGAGTAAAAAGTTAATTTCAACACATGAAGAGCATGAAATTTTACCCCGAATCAAAAAAAATTGCACTTAAAAAGGCCTCAGTATGTTTGAGATATTGCGCTTCGAAGTTCAAGTGCAAAAGTGAAAACTTCAATGGAGAGGGGTCAAAAATTTGAATAGCTTGTTGACATCAGCACTGTGTCACCACCAACTTTAGTTGAACTACTATTAAATTTAGCAAACCACCAAATTTAAGAAACCTCCAGCTAATTTTGGTGATTCTCCAAATAAACTTAGAAGATCTCCACTTTAGAAAAATTGCCAAGAATTCTGTTAAATTTGGTAGAACCTACTAAAACCCTGGCACGAAGGCTGAACTGCAAAAATAGTACAACGCACGGAATGGGCACAAGTACATGGCGTATAAATGTGTTTTTGAAATTTCTTTGAAAAAAAATTAATAATTAAGAATTTGAATTTTTTAATAAGTAATTTTTTTTAAAAAGAAATGTGTGGGGGGATCGAACCACACCCCCACACAACCCCCTAAATTTATTTTTAAAAAGAGAGATCATGGCTGCAGTATGGGGGCCCTGTGTAGGGGTACCTGTCAGGTACCCTTGTACTTAAATAATATTTGTTTTTTACTTTTTCTTTTTTTTTCTTTTTCAATGTTTTTTTTTCAACATTTACAATAGAGAATTGCAAAAAAAAAATCAATAATAATAATAATAATTTTTGAATGCAAATAATCTGTATCGTACGCTTGCAGGTGGGTGGGTCGTATGGGTCGTCTATTAAAAAAAATTGCTTCAAATTTGATTTTCTCAAAAATTAACAAATTGGCAGTCAATCTTTAGGTTTTGACACCTTCTAAGCGAGATGCTAAGGGCTGTTTGGGCTGAAAATGCACTGCTTTGACAACTACCCTCTGGAACCTCTTAAAAAACCTCTTTCTTCAACCTTTTACAAATCTCACATCTGGTGTTCGATTTGGATGAAACAAAAACCTAATATGACTTTTTTAGCTACTCCAAACTCAATGGTGAGCTCAAAATTTCTCCAGGAAGCTCTAAAAAACCTACAATAAAATGCAATAGAAAGGAACCCCCCCAAAAATGAGATCTCTATCAAGTGTTTCTAATTCTCTAGGTCATCATGAGAGCATACTTTGCTTTCAAGAATGGATTGAAAAAATCGCTAACCCACAACTCACAACCTGCTTTGATACCATGTTAGATTTGGTTGTGAAACCACCCAAGATCATAATGATTGAAGGAAAGAAAGAAAAGAGATCAGGAGATGAATAAACTAAACACTCCCTTAGCATTGAACTAGTAGTCCATATTACTTACTAGCCAAGGGAAGGGGTGAGTGTTGCTTATATAGAAAAATAATGGCAGATAATTCCAAGAGGGTTAATAACTCCCAAGTGCCCATTGTATACCTTGGAATTTATCCTGCTCTAAATGTGCAAAACAACTTAAGAATGCAAATGATAAAAGACCAAGGACACCTCAAGATTAGCCAAAAGAGAGATAAAACAAGAAGGAAAATAGACAAAATAAGATACAAACGATTTCACCTTCCTTGCTATTAATTTCTCCTTGATTGGCCCTTGCTTGGGATGATTTGTGTGCTCCTTAGATGATGGATTGAGTGACTAGATGCAAGATTAGATATGAAAAATGATTAGAATTGATAGCTAGATGATGGTAGATGATTGAAAATGCAAATTAGCAGCATGTAGTTATGAAAATCCAAGGTGTTCTCAAATGCCCTTGAGGAGGGGGTATTTATAGGAGAATTTGAATTCTCTAGAGAATTCAAAGGTCAAGATGCATCCAACAAGGCCAAGATGAAGGGCTATGGTGGGTTGAGAACCCACAAGCCCTCACATCTTGACATGTGGAGGGTGAAGTGGACAAGGGGATATGAGGTGTAAGTGAGGTGTCAAGAAGGTACATGAGGTGGAGGAAGGACATGCACCTTGGGGAGTGAGGAGATTTCCTTAAAAAGGGATTTCTTGTCCCCAAGTGGGAGTGAAAGGGACATTTGAGGAATTTTGGAATTCCTCAAAAATCTATATGGGAAAAGGAAAGGTGGTTGGAGATATAAATGTGAATTAAAAATTCACATTACTAGGATGATCTAAAGGATAAAAGGTGGGCTCCAAAAAGGTGGGACTTGGTCACATGTGGAGATTGTGACAAGTCCAAGGTTCTAGAAGCCTTGGAAGGATGGAATGTGAATTAAAAATTCACATATAAAGGAGGGGAATCTAGGATAGAATAAAAAGGAATTAAAAATTCCTTGGGGAATGGGGAGAGTTGACCAAGGTACTGATTAAGATTAATTAATCAGTAATTAGAAGATAATTAGGGGTTAATTAGGATTAAAATCCAACTTGCAAAAGTTGGAGGATGTGACACATCCTAATCAAGGATTAGGCATGTGCACATCCTTAATGAAGAGATTAGGAGATGGATTAGGATTAGATGAAAATGACATGTGAGGAATTAAATAAATGTAATATTTATTTAATTTATTTGATGAAAAAGGATTAAGAGGGTAAGGTATTTAATTATTAATTAAATACCTTAGGATTTGGCAGATTAAAGATATTAATTAAATAATAGTAATATTACTTAATTAACTCATAAGAGGATGTTTAGACGAAAAGTGATAAATTTGGATAAATTAAGTGTCCAATTTGGATGTCTACATTTTTCTCCTCTTTGAGATGGTGCTATGAAGCAGCATCATTCAAAGAATATTAAAATATAGAACCTAGAAGAAGATGGTTAGATTGAAAAGATGCCCCAGTCATCAAAGGGATGACTAGGAAGAAAGACGATGGGGGTGAAGATGAAGAGTAGGGATGAAGGGTGCCCCCTCGAGAGGACATGCGGGTTCAAGAGAACACGGGTGGGCTCTCGAAATAGATGATGTGATGCAAGGGGAGATGAGGAAGATGATGCAAGGTGATGGACAAGAGAGAAGGAGAAGCGATAGGAGATGGATGAAGCACAAATGGATTTGAGGACAAAAGGTGATGTTGCCCCAGTCAAGGTACAAGCCAAAATGGGTTGATGATGGATGGAGTGTTGTCAATGAGGGAATGAAGGATCTTGAAACAACACGAGGATAGGGAAGGATACATCCCATGGAGTGGTATTGATGAGGGAAGGATACATCCCAAAACACCACTAAAGGATAGGGAAGAATACCTCCAGATGATGATGATGAAAGTGTTGTTGATGAGGGAATGATACATCCCAAAACAACACCATAGGGATAGGGAAGGATACTAATAGATGATGATGAAAGTGTTGTTGATGAGGGAAGGATACATCCCAAAACAACACCAAAGGGATAGGGAAGGATACTAATAGATGATGATGATGGGTCAAGGCTAGTAACGAGACTGGGGAAAAGACCAAGGATTTGATTAGGTGATTTGTGTGAGATTGAACAGATAAGGAGAAGATTGATATGTGAGATGGAGAGAAGGATCTTAAGATTTGGTTTGAAATTCAAAGAATTGGACTGTAGTTGGACGAAAGCGCAGATTAGGGGTTTGATTAAGCTCGGGTTGGGATAAGATTAAGGCTCAGATTAGGATTGGATTGAAGACTAGAATTATTGAAGGATATGATTGGATTGATTCGACACCAAGTTCCTGGGTTTAAAGGGCGTAAAGTGTTGACAATCAAATTTTTTCTGATTTGGCAATTTTCAAAAATTGTCAATTTTTGCCATTTTAGGAAACCTCATGGATAGACTTTTGGGAGTCCAAATTTTTTCCAAGAAATACCCATTGGTGAGATAGGATGAATTGCCAACTAACATCCCAGATGCGAGATATGCATTTTGAGTTATGAGTGAACAATTTTTCAAAATGCTGGAAAAAAACACTAAATTGGGATTTTGAGGGCCTAGATGAAAGTTTGAGGCCCCGAAAATGGGTCAAAATGGGTTCCAGCAACTTTCAAAGAATAGTTGGAAATCCACTTGTTATCTCATAACGCAACCACTCGTCAAATTTCAGCTCAAATGGACACCCGAGTCAAAAGTTATGGCCTCCAGAAGTTTCGATGTAAAAATCAAAAATCAATTTTGAAAATTTCAAGACATGGGTTTTGTTGGCGGAGGAAAATTAGGAAATGGGTCGGGATCAGATTGTCGAAAAAAGACCAAAAAATAATGGAAAATTGGGGGGGACAAAAAACGGGGTGGGGCGCTTCCGCCCCACTGCGGCGAGGCGCTTCCGCCCTGCGGTGGGGCACTTCCGCCCCACTGCGGCGGTTCTGCCCTGCTATGGTGGGGTGCTTTCGCCCTGCGGTGGGGCGCTTCCACCCCGGACGGGGGTGCTTCCGCCCTACAGTGGGGCACTTCCACCCTGGACGGGGGCGCTTCCGCCCCACTGCGGCGGGGTGCTTCTGCCACGGACGGGGGTGGTTCCGCCCCGCTGTGGCGGGGCGGTTCTGCCCCGACTGGGGGTGGTTTCGCCCCGACTGAGGGCGGTTCCACCCAGCTGCAACAGGGGGAGCCAAAGGGCCGGACAGAGGAATACAAGGGGGAAGAGAAAGGACAAAAAGATAGGAAAAAGATGGAGGGATGGGGGGATTGTGAAAAAGGATGAAGGGATGGGGGATTCATGCAAGATGATGAAATGGAAAATGAAATGCAATTCTAAATGCAATTTGCCATCTTCGGAGCACTGATTTTTGCTATAGCATAAGACACCAAGTACCAGGTTATGTGGAACCAAAGCGGATTAGTGTCTAATGCATGAAACAAACACAACAGACAAAAAGGCTATCCCAACACCCCAAAATCACAATGACCTTGGTCGGGCCAGGTATTGAGATAACCACAAGCACAAAAGGATGCCCCAGTGTCACACAAGACCTCAGGGATCTTGGTGGGTACTACATGGGACAACCAAGAAGACACAATCAAGCAAAAGATCAAGATATTCCCCTATGTTAACCAATCAAAACACACCATAATATGATAGATTATGGCGGCTTTGACAAGTGATGATAGGGAGCTCAAATGATAAATAAAATCCAAAAGTATCAAAATATCACAATCAATTTCAAACGTCATTTGCCATAGGATCAAGGGGATGGATGGGATTGATGAGGTCTGTTAGGAAGGATGCATCCTGTTGAGACCGAAGATGACAGATACGAAACTAAAAGATTGTTATGACGTGGGATGTTCAAAATCGATTAGATCTCATGATACAAGTGGATCTCATTTGTGAAGAACTGGCTAGATAAGGGCATAGCTTGATGGCACAACACAAAGAGGACAAGACATGGGACTAATACACCCTAAGGACCTAGGGGCTCGGGGGCCGATCAAAGATTAGCCTTGCCTACGTGAAAGTGCAGAGCCCTCGTAGTTTAGTGAAAGGTGGACGACTGACCAGGATGGAGACCTTGATGGATGGTAAAGATAGGATGGACAAAAGGAGAAAGACCGATGGTAGACGATAGAAGAGCAAGGTGAACAATGAAGATCGATGATGGAACGCCGGGGGCAGATCAAATGATCGACCTTTCCTATGTGAAAGCACATGGGCAACGTAGTTCGTCAAGACCAAAGGAAAACAATGGATAAAGGATGATAAGATGATAGGATAAGTGGATAAAAAGGTGGGACTGATACGACAAGATAGGATAGACCTGTTGGATTGGATAGGATGATGACAATCGCATAAAGCTCAGGGATGGGATAGTTATCCAAAGCAGTAAAATGACTTGGGAGGATGATATTATAGATAGATGAGTGATGAAAAGTGATAGGAGATTGGAAAGATGTGAAAGAGAAGTAGGGGTGATGACGATGAGATAAATGGCATTGGGTTGCATGGGGGGAGGCCTATAGCCAGATACCAATGACAAGGGATGGTGAGATGGTATGAGGATAAAGATGAAAGAATGGATAGAGAGATAGGGATGGGGGATGGGAGGGATTGTTTGGATGGATGAGAATATAAGGATTGGGAGATGAAAGGGATGCTAGGATAGATGGATACAAAGATAAGGATGGGGAGATGGAAGGGATGTTGTGATAGATGGATAGGGACAGAAGGATTGGGAGATGAAAGGGATGCTAGGATAGATGGATACGAAGATACGAATGGGGAGATGGAAGGGATGCTATAATAGATAGATAGGGAGATGAAGGGATGTTATGATAGATGATGTCTCCAAGGACTATGTCACAAAGGAAGCAGATGCCCCCACTCTAGATATGTCATATATGAGGAGGCATGAGGGATAGAAGACAAGTGGATGGGAAGATAAAGGAGATAACTAGATGAGGATAGGATGGGTGACTAAGGAATATGATAGAGCATGGATGAAGGGAATGTATACCAATAGGTGTCCAAAGCATGCATAGATAGGTGCCCCTATTTTGATCAAGATCACAAGAAGGATGGAGGGAAATGGGAGATAAACACGATATGATGGTAGGATGCAGAAGATAGGTGGGATGGGGGGATTTATGAAGAGGACGGATAATAGGAAGACAGGTGCATAGCTGGAAGCATAGCAGATGGAGGGAATGCATATCAGGAAGTTTCCCCCAAGTGTAGATGGGGATTTACGCATGACGCCTGTTTTCAGGTTTTCATCATGGTACTTATCCAAGGCGCTTGTTTGCCAAGTTTTCACCATTGGAAAAATTATTTCTCTTTACTATTTTTATTTTTATTTTTTATTTTTTTTGGATAGTAGGGGGATGAAAATGGATAAGGATAGGGGTGTGGATAAGGGAATTTAGAAGATACACGATAAGGATATGGATGAAGGACTCAAGCATCAAGTTCTATACAAGGTAGTAAGAGCCCATGTTCGAACCGACTATTGGATATTGGTACAACCTTATGAGGATAAATGGATTATGCAAGAGGATGAATTAGGGGGATTTGAGAGGGGAGATACATGGGATAATGGATGGGATGCTGCGAAGGGTATGGATGGAATGATGGGGTGGATATGTGATGGGGAGATGCGTTCAGGACCAACATTGGCACATGTGGTGGTGGATGTGAAAAGATAAGAGGATTAAGGGATGGAGAATGTGGGGATAATGGAGGAGATGGAATGGTGAATTTCGGGACATAAGGACCCAAAACAAACTTAGGAGATGAAAGGAGTGTATGATGAGCTTTTGGATTAGCGACTTTGGATGTTCTTACTGATTTTTCATATGATGGCATTGCATCTTTTTTCTTTGGGATCCACATGGTTTTGATCTTTGCTTTGGTGGGCCTTTGTGGCCTATGGATTTGATGTATATTTTTCTTTTCTTCACCATGTCTTTTGGAGGGGACATGAGGAGCCTTATATTCATGTGGATGTTTGGATTTATGCATTTTTTTTTTAACAACCAAAGTGCTTTTAGTAGCAATGGGATGGGTGCGAGGAGATGGAGGATGTGGAGTGATGGAGGTAGGATTATGAGGATTATGTGTAGATGGAGGATGTTTAGATATGTGCCTTTGTTGATCCTAATTATAGGATATGTGAGAGGGCTATTTATGATGGATGAGATGGATAGGTGATGAATGGATGAAAGGATGGATAGGACAAGATGGAGGAGGTGATTTTGGGATATAGGGGCCCAAAATAGACATAGGACCTAGAGGAAACAAGGGCATGGTAGATGGAGGATTGGAGATGGTAGATGGAGGGATGTAAGGACCCAAAATGGATGGAGCGGATGAGGGAGGAATATGGGCGTGGTTTTGAGGCGATACGAGAGGAGGAGGGATGGCAGATATGGTCTGGGTGGAGGCTGGGAAGAGCTGCCATTTTTGGAAAAGGCTCGTTGAGGCCGCCTAGAGGTTGTACCAACATTTTGGATTAGTCATGAGTAGTACATCCAAGACCTTGCATACGATTTGTTCTTTGACTTGGATGGGCTCCAAAATACCTTGCTCATGAAGGCCTAAACCTTTTCCTTGATAGTTCATTCTCTTGAGCATTCGATCTAGGATAGGATTTTTGTTATTCTGGAAGAATGATGCGAGTTCATTATTAGGTGGAAGAGGAGGGTTGGTGTATATGCATTGTTTTTCTTCTACAAGGAGACCACCATGGAGGAATGTGAGAGGACCAAGGGGATATGCAAGCGATGTGGGGATAGCATTTTTAGGCGATGATGGGGGATCATGGGAAGGAGATGATGGGATAGCGACATCAAGAGACGGAGTAGGGGCCATGATAGGATCTGGATTTGTGATAGTAGGCTTATGCGATGGAGATGGAGATGGAGCAGTGGAAGCTTGAATGACAAGAGGATCATGGGATGGAATGGATGGGGGACTGTGATCTTGAGGTGGATTAGATGGGATGGTAGGATCTTGATTTGGAGAAGGGGATATGCTATCATGCTTTGGATTAGACTCTTGGCGTGACTCATCGTGTGTGGGGGGCATGGTAACAGAGTTTTGTTGGGACTCTTCAAGTGGGGAAGATGGAGGGATGGAAGATTCATGAGGTTCATTGGAATGGGTTTTGGTGCTACTAGGAGTGGGAGGAGTGGATTGGATTTGGGTGTCTTTGATGGATTGGGTGGATCTAGGAGTAGAGGGAGTGATTGGACTTGGGTGTCTTGATGGATTGGGTGGATCTAGGAGTAGAGGGAGTGGATTGGACTTGGGTGTCTTTGATGGGTTTAGTGGCTCTCATAGTAGGAGATGGGGTTCAATGGATTTAGTTCAATGGTTTCAATGGTTTGATCAGTGCTAGGGGTGGTAACAACAATGATAGGTGTGGTATGGAGAAGGGTCTCATCACTAGTGATCATGGATGATGGATTGGGATGGCATGGTTCATGACTTCAAGATGTGGAGTTGGGGATGGCTTCTTTGTAATGAGTCCTTGGAGAACTTCTGAAATGAGAGACTTGCATATGGTTGGCTTGGTAGAAATGGATGAGGGATTATGGATTGGTGGACTAGGGTTAGATGGAGGAATGGGATTGAATGTAGGACTATGAGTAGATGGGGGATTAGGATTGGATGGAGGACTAGGAGTAGATGGATGAATGGGATTGGATGGAGGGTTAAAGTAAGGATATTGGAGTGGTGAATTAGGATAGGGGGACATGGACTGTAGATTAGGACAAAAGGATATAGGTGGTATAGTGGAACACGAAGATGTGGGCAATGGATTATAATATTGGGATGATGGATTAGGATGAGGAGACATGGATGTAGGATTAAGGTAAAAGCGTGCGGATGTAGGATTAGTATGGGAAGATTGGGAAAGAGGATTATGATAGGGGGACATGGATGGGGAATTGTAATAGGAATATTGTGATGGAAAATTAGGATAAGAGGATGATGTAGATGAAGGACATGACAAATATGGGGATGAAGAAGATACTGGATATCCATTATCAAAGGTGGCATAAGGAGCATGATTAGGCATGGATGAAGACATAACGGGATAACTCATATGAGTAATTGGATTTTGGAAAGTGGGTGGAGAAAGCTTACTAGATATGATAGTGTCAAGGGGATCTATGTCGTATACCTCTTGATCGATAAGACTTTTGTTATCGTTATCGACGTAATTAGGGTTTCCCTTGACTACTATTGATGGAGGATGAGGATTCATGATGATGACAGGATAAAGAGGATGGATAAAATATTTTGGATGGGAACAGATTAAAGCTCAAATCAGGATTTTGGTCAAGCTCAGATCAGGATTGGACAAAAGCTCAGATTAGGATGATTTGATGGGAATGCTTTTGATTTTGATGGAACTCAGTAGACAAATGATTGGATCGGGTAGATGATTTGATGAATTTGATTAAAGTACTAGATCAGTTTGATTAGATATGATCAAATGATTAGATGATGTTGATTGGATAATTGTGATTGGATGAACTTAATAGGATTGGGGTGCTTGGATTGATTAGATGATTGCATGTATTTGATTATAGGAATGGATTGGTTTGATTAGATAGGAAGAAACAAAAGGTACCACTAGATAGAGCTCAAAAAATTAAGCAATTTTGATTTTTGAATGAAGTTGATCCGACGCACGGTTTGTAAATGATGGCCCCGGGAAGTTAGGGGCATGTCCACCACCAATGCGGGGCGTGGCCACCCTGGGATGGTCAAATTCTTGATAGAAGGAAATGGAAGGTACCACTGGATAGAGCCTAAAAAACTAAGCAACTTTGATTTTTGGACGAAGTTGATCCGATGCACGATTTGTAAATGATGGCCCCGGAAAGTTAAAGGGGCGTAGTTAGCTTTTTGCGGTAAATCAGGGGCATTGATAGCAAAATTAGGGGTGTAAACAGCAAAATTAGGGGCATTGATAGCTTTCAGGGGCGTTGACAACAAAACCAGGGGCGTAGACAGCAAAATTAGGGGCGTTGACAGCAAAATCAGGGGTGTTAACAGCAAAATCAGGGACATTGACAGCTTTCAGGGGCGTAGACAGCAAAATCAGGGGCATAGACAGAAAATCAGGGGCGTTGACAGCAAAATAAGGGGCATAGACAGCAAAATCAGGGGTGTTGACAACAAAATCAGGGGCGTTGACAGCTTTTAGGGGCATAGACAGCAAAATCAAGAGCGTAGACAACAAAATCAGGGGCGTTGACAGCTTTCAGGGGCGTACACAGCAAAATCAAGGGCGTAGACAACAAAATTAGGGGCATTGACAGCTTTCAAGGGTGTACATAGCAAAATCAGGGGCGCAGACAACAAAATCAGGGGCACTGCCGCCTTTTTGCAACAGAATCAGGGGCGCTTCCTCCTTTCTGCAGCAGAGACAGGGGCGGTTCCACCTTTCTGCAGTAAGACAGAGTTTGGTTTTGGCAGTAAAGGCTATGGCAAGGACACAAAATGATAAAGTAAGGCCAAAGTATCAAAAATTTGATAGATTTTTCACAAGGAAACACTTCAAGCAAGCACAATCCTATGATTAATATTAAGGGTATGGTAAGGCAAAGTCTTAATCTAGGATGCACAAGGCTTCTAAGGAGTCCTCGATATACTCTCGGTATGTGAGGCACAATCGTAAACACCAGTCCATCACAAGCGTGAGTCGGGAACCCCAGCGAGATACTAAAAGGCTCAGACCAACTCTTCACGTCTATCTAGGTATCACCCTAGCTTCGACGCTCCACCAATTACGACGTGACTAGATTGGGGTACAACTTTCGTTCTCCCCCCTTTATATACCCCGCCGGTACACGTGGTTGGAATCGTCCCTTGAGGTGATGAAATCCCCAAGCAGGTCCCACTAGAAAGAAGACACTAATCGTTTCCCACTACTCCCCAGACTCACACGAAGTGCAAGGGGAAAGCGAAAACAAATTAATGCCTCCTTGGGTAACACATGAACATACAGTCATAGCAAGCAATGAAGTTTACTCCCCTAATTAGACTATGTTTCAAAGCAACAAGGATAATTTTTTTATTTTTTTTGCAGATTTGATCAAATAAATGGCCCTGCAAACAAATGTTAGCTATCTTCTTCTTCGTCCTTGGTCAAATTTTGCCACAATATGCTGCAAAACATTAGCAAAAAACACCACTATCCTTGCCAAAACAATGTTAGAGGGTTACTACTTGAAAATAGCAAAAAACGGGAGCAAAAACGAAGCAAAATTGATTGTTTTACCTTCTAAACTGCAATGTTTTGGGGTGCTTCCGCCCTTCTGCAGCAAAAATAGGGGTGCTTCTACCTTTCTACAGTAAAACAGGGGCGCTTCCGCCTTTCTGCAATAAGATGGGAGGCGGTGCCGCCTTTCTGCGGTGAGGCAGAGGGCGCTGCGTAAAAGTGGGGTGTTGTGTAAAAGGCGGGGCGCTGCCGCCCTTCTGCAACAAACTTTGTTAGATTTTTTTTTAAAAAAAAGGAAAGTTGTGTCCTTCTTACTGCAAGAAATGTGTTAGGAAAACCTTTTAAATTTATCTCTACTTGCAGCAAACTCGTTAGAATAAAGTAAAACTTTGAGATGTAGGGCGCTTCCGCCTTCCTATAGCAGACCAGAGGGCGCTTCCACCTTTCTGTGGCAAGGCAGAGGGCGCTTCCGCCTTTCTACAGTAGGATAGAAGGCGCTTCAACCTTTCTGCGGCAGAAACAGGGGCACTTCCTCCTTTCTGCAGCAGAAACAGGGGCACTTCCGCCTTTCTGCGACCTTTTCCTGCACAGTTCTTAGCCAAAACAAGGGTTAAATGTAAGAACCCATTTGTGGGTCCCACCGGGCGTGCCAGAAATGTATACCTTGGAATTTATCCTACTCTAAATATGCAAAACAACTTAAGAATGCAAATGATAAAAGACCAAGGACACCTCAAGATTAGCCAAAAGAGAGATAAAACAAGAAGGAAAATGGACAAAATAAGATACAAACGATTTCACCTTCCGTGCTGTTGATTTCTCCTTGATTGGCCCTTGCTTGGGATGATTTGTGTGCTCCTTAGATGATGGCTTGAGTGACTAGATGCAAGATTAGATATGCAAAATGATTAGAATTGATAGCTAGATGATGGTAGATGATTGAAAATGCAAATTAGCAGCATGTAGTTATGAAAATCCAAGGTGTTCTCAAATGCCCTTGAGGAGGGGGTATTTATAGGAGAATTTGAATTCTCTAGAGAATTCAACGGTCAAGATGCATCCAACAAGGCCAAGATGAAGGGCTATGGTGGGTTGAGAACCCACAAGCCCTCACATCTTGACATGTGGAGGGTGAAGTGGACAAGGGGATATGAGGTGTAAGTGAGGTGTCAAGAAGGTACATGAGGTGGAGGAAGGACATGCACCTTGGGGAGTGAGGAGATTTCCTTAAAAAGGGATTTCTTGTCCCCAAGTGGGAGTGAAAGGGACATTTGAGGAATTTTGGAATTCCTCAAAAATCTATATGGGAAAAGGAAAGGTGGTTGGGGACATTACTAGGATGATCTAAAGGATAAAAGGTGGGCTCCAAAAAGGTGGGACTTGGTCACATATGGATATTGTGACAAGTCCAAGGTTCTAGAAGCCTCGGAAGGATGGAATGTGAATTAAAAATTCACATATAAAGGAGGGGAATCTAGGATAGAATAAAAAAGAATTAAAAATTCCTTGGGGAATGGGGAGAGTTGACCAAGGTACTAATTAAGATTAATTAATCAGTAATTAGAAGATAATTAGGGGTTAATTAGGATTAAAAGCCAACTTACAAAAGTTGGAGGATGTGACACATCCTAATCAATGATTAGGCATGTGCACATCCTTAATGAAGAGATTAGGAGATGGATTAGGATTAGATGAAAATGACATGTGAGGAATTAAATAAATGTAATATTTATTTAATTTATTTGATGAAAAAATGATTAAAGAGGGTAAGGTATTTAATTATTAATTAAATACCTTAGGGATTTGGCAGAATTAAAGATATTAATTAAATAATAGTAATATTACTTAATTAACTCAGATAAGAGGATGTTTAGACGAAAAATGATAAATTTGGATAAATTAAGTGTCCAAATTTGGATGTCTACACCCATAATAGGTGGGAGTTTTACCTACTTGGTAAATTCCAAATTACATGGTTATTCCTACTCAGGTAAAGACAAGAAATGGTTATGAGAGGTGGCATAAGAATCCAAAAGAGGGTGTGAGACTCAACTACCCAAAAGTGGGTGTGAGTGACACATGTGAGTGATGGATTTATGCCACATGTCCTCATCCTAACCATCTTAATATAACCTAAGCAAGCTTAATAATGTGTGTAGAAAAAATAAATATTCCCTAACATAAGGAAAATAAAAAAACCTACACTAACACAAAAGAGTATTGCAAGAAAGAATATGGTCTGAAAAACATAGGGGAGAGAGTGTTCATAAGAGTATTGAGAGAATGAAAAACTCCATAGGTAGGGGGAGAAAAATTTTGTGAAGCAGAAGAAAGAGTGTGAAGAGTGAAAGATGCCCCAATCAGGGGAAGTGTTGCTTGTTCCAGAGTTTCTTTTGTTATTGATGGTTTTCAGAGAACTAGTGTTTCCATCAATGACAAAGGGGGAGATTGTTAGAAGCTTGAGTTGTTTGGGTGTTGTAATTGATGTCAACACAATATTGTTGATGTTATCATTACTGTCAACATACAATATATTTGTAGAGTTATTGGAAACCTAAGTTGGTTAGGGAGATTGTTGGCGTGTGTTGCACTATGTTGTGGTGTTTTCATTAATGTATGAGATGAGTCAGTGTTGCAGTTGTAGTTAGTTCACTTGGTTTCCAAGTTCTTTTGAGAAATTTTGAATAAAAGAGTGTGCAAAGTGATAGAGGTGTGTTTAGTATTGTGCTCTGCATTTTTTAGTGGGTGAAGATGTGCTTGTGCAGTTTAGATATGATGATCAAAGGTGTTTAGAGGTTTTATACCCAAAGTTTCAGTTTTTGAATCACTCTATAGTAAAAGTTGTGTTTGAAAATTTTTCTATCTGTGTAAAAGGGTGTTTGGGAGAAATGAGATTGCTTCACATTTCTTCCCAGTAAGGTTTCTTGTCTTAAAGAGGTTCTATACCCAAAGTTTTAGTTTCTGGACCACTCTACAGTAAAAGTTGTGTTTGACATTTTTTTTGTTTGTGTAAAAGGGTGTTTGGGAGAAATGAGATTGCTTTGCATTTATTTGTAGTAAGGTTTCTTGTCTTATAGATTTTGGAATGTGCTTATATTATTTTTAACTTCCCTCCCTTGATATTTTAGGTGTAGAGGTGTTCTGCAAGGTTGGTTATTAAGTTATGTTCTATGGCAGGGTGTTTGGTTGCACAGATGTTCTTAGTTTCAAGTAGTTGTGGCAAAGTTATAGAATATTTTGATGGTGTTGGAATGTTTTGAGATGTAGTATGGATTGTTTGGAATGTTTCTATGTGTTCCACATGACCCGAAGAATTATGTGTGTGGTTACTTGTAGTGTTAGTTCAAGTTTGATCGACCTAGCATGCTAATGTTATTTGTGGAGGTACCTCGTGGATTGTGAATGTGTTGTAGTAGCATGGTGATGCATATTTGGGTCCTAGTTAACCCTTGGTGTGGTCATACTTCACTTCTTTCCACCACAAATATTTTTGGTGTTGACCTATTTTAGTGTTGGGTAAATGCAAGAAGATGAGTCCACAAGATGTGGATTTTTTTCCTTAGTAAAAAATCCAAAATCGGTTTCAATAAAATGAGATCCTGTTGGAATATTTTGAGATGTAGTATGGATGTTGTGGAATGTTGCTATGTGGTGCACATGAACCAAAGAATTATGTGTGTGGTTACTTGTAGTTAGTGTTATTTGCAGATGTACCTCGTGGATTGTGAATGTGTTCACTAGTGTGGTGATGTATATTTGGGTCCTAGATAACCCTTGGTTTGGTCATCCTTCACTTCTTTCCACCACGGAGGTGTTTGGTGTTGACCTATTTTAGTGTTGGGTAAATGCAAGAAGATGAGTCCACGAAACGTGGGAGTTTTTGCCTTAGGAAAAAATCTAAAATTGGCTTCAATAAAATAGGATCCCATTTTTTAATAAATGGGATCCCATTTAGGTTCAGGATCTTGAGCCTAAAATCTAAACAGGATCTCATTTTTTAAAAAACGGGATCCTGTTTACTAATGGCGTCCCGAGTTGACTGCCAGGAAACATAATCTCGTTTTATAGTGGTATTTATTTTTTTAAATAAACAAAATACAGTCATTTTCACTACGTACGGGATCTCGATTAAGGATAAGCAACAACAACCTCTAAGTATGAACCCAACCCCATTTTTTTTGCATTTTTCTATTTTTTAAATTTTTAATACAAAGCTAGATTTAGTATGTATTTTTTCAAATTTTATTTTGTTTTTGGCATTTGTATTTACTTGTAATTGAAGAAATGTTGATTTGTAGAAATCAAAAGAAAATATCAAATAAAACCCTCAAATATTGAAAAGAAATGAAAGAATCAACCTTAAATCATAACCAAAGAAAAAAAATTGAAAGAATCAACCTTAAATCATAACCAAAGAAAAAAAATTACATATTGAAACCCTAATTTATTCAATGAAACACAAAAATTGCATTTGGAAACCCTAAATTGAAATGAAACAAAAAAAAATTCATTTGAAAACCCTAAATTGAAATGAAACAAAAAATTCCATTTGAAAACCCTAAATTGAAATGAAACAAAAACATCCATTTGAACTTGATTGCTTTTTGAAACCCTAAATTGAAATCAAACAAAAAAATCATTTGTTCAAACCCTAAATTGAAATCAAACAAAAAAAATCATTTGTTCAAACCCTAATTGCTTCTTGAAACCCTGAATTGAATTCAAACAAAAAAAATTGCATTTGAAAACCCTAAACTGAAATTGAAAAAAAAAATTTGTAGATTTGAAAACCCTGATTTCATGCTTGAATATTTGAAAATGGAAAAAAAATCATTTGTATTGGTTTATGTTTTAAATTTCATTTGCATTGTATGGAGAAAAGTATGTAGGCATGCCTATGGATGAAATTATTCACTAGATTTAGGTTGATACATAGTAAATTAGGGTCCTTGATATTGACAATCAAATAGGATTTGATAAATATTATACATTTAAGTGTGTATTCAATAAGTTAGAGACATGTTGAGACACAATCAATTAAACGTTATGAACATAGATATAATTAGATTAGAAAAAAATATGTTAAACCTTACTTGTGGGACTAGTGGATCGTTAGAATAGATATAAATTATGTGTTTCTATTATGGATTGTGCTCAATTAGTTTATGTATTTATTACCGCATGATAAATTAATAGATCTAAATGTATGCATAATTTATGATACTTCATTATTTTCTATTGAGATGTTAAATTATTATGTGTCAAGCCTAGGCTCAAAACCATGTTTGCAAGGTATCTACTTAGAGCATTATAAAACTTGGTCCACGATATAAAGATCATTACTCAATAATTATATGAAAAAAACTCTTAAAATAACTCTACATTGACTCGCCTCTTAAGGGTCTTTTTTACCTTGTTCCCAAGAATAATGTAGCTAGTTTAGGATCAATTAATCATTTTTCCCTATGCTTGAATTCTTAACAATCCTCAAGTTTACTATGGATGATTTCCTTTCAATCTAGATAGAAAATCAATCCAACTATGGCCATAGGTTATATTTCCACTCCTTTTATTCATAGACTTCGAAGACAATTAGGGAAGGAATAGAAAATACCAATATTAATCAAGGATTCAATAACCAAATTTTAAGATCTAGCTCCAACAACTTGTTGACAAGACACATTTTGATTTTCTCTAAATGTGCCCATTTCTATAAATTCAAGGGTAGACCATAGAGACTATCCTAAATTGTCAAAAGTGGGCTAATTTATATGTTTGCTTAATTCCTCAATCATAGAAGTAAACTAAGGAAATAGTCAGTCTATTCATAAATTCAAAACTATTCATAAATTGATGTTCTTGCATATGTGATGAATCAAAAATATTAACCCCAAGTTACTTGCCATCCTATTACCCTGAACCCTAAACCGATGTCTTTAGGGGTCCTAATATGACATTTCTTAAGGGGATCAAATAAGTTCTCAAAATTTGGTGAAGTTTCCCTAGGAAACCAAATTTAAAACAATAATATACATTCAATATTTAGTGATTAAACTATAGCCTAGAGCCTTCAACATTTTTCAGGTTCTATCAAGTCCATTATTTGGAAGGAACTCATTTTGGAAGAATTTTATGTTTCAAAATGTAACTAACATTGTAGTTAAATATCATGATCAACTCAACCAATAAATTTTTTATAGAACATTGCAAGGTCCTTTGAAGACCCTTTAAAATATTAACTTTTAGTAAACACGTAGAGTTGAGAAAGATAGTGCTTCATTATTTACGGTTTATTTGTAGTACCTTACTTCATAGATCCCCTTAAGCCATCCTATTACTCTAAACCCTAAACCCTAAATCCATCATTTTTTCCTAGGACCTTACTTCATAGATCTCCTTAAGCCATCATATTACCCTAAACCCTAAACCCTAAATGCTAAACCCTAAACTCTAAACCATAAACCCTAAAGCATTAATTTTGTCCTATGATCTTAATGGAATTTGGTTGCCTTGGGAAACTTCACCAAATTTTATTCACTTAAGCCATGCCATTTTGTCTTAGGACCTTACTACATAGATTCCCTTAAGTCGCCCTACTACCCTAAACCATAAATCCATCAAATTTTGTCCTAGGACCTTAATTCATAGATCCCCTTAAGCCATCATATTACCCTAAACCATAAACCCTAAAATCTAAACCCTAAAGCATTCATTTTGTCCTAGGACCTTAATGAAATTTGGTTGCCTTGGGAAACTTCACCAATTTTTTTTCCCTTAAGCCATGTCATTTTTTCCTAGGACCTTACTACATAGATCTTCTTAAGCCATCCTATTACCCTAAACCCTAAATCCATCAATTTTTTTCTTAGGACCTTAATTCATAGATCCCCTTAAGCCATCCTATTACCCTAAACCCTAAACCCTAAACCCTAAAGCATTCATTTTGTCCTAGGACCTTAATGAAATTTGGTTGCCTTGGGAAATTTCACCAAATTTTATTCCCTTAAGCCATTTCATTTTGTCTTAGGACCTTACTACATAGATCCCCTTAAGCCACCTTATTACCCTAAACCCTAAATCCATCAAATTTTATCCTAGGACCTTAAAACATAGATCCCCTTAAGCCATCCTATTAATAGTTAATCATTTTTCCATTCAATTAACATGCCTTAGACATAAATGAGGCTTACACATTTTATCATTTATATTCAATTAGGCCATTTATATTGAATGTTTTAAGGGTATTTCCTAAACATTTATCTTACATTTTGAAATTACAAATATAATGTAGGTTCACTTATATCTTAGAGATCATGGATCAATTAAATAATGACGGTATCTGTAATCCACCTCCACACCTTTTGTTGGTTAATTTTAATGAACCAAGCAAGTCTTAGAAAATATCTATGAGTCTGCCAAACTCAATTCTCAAATACTTGCCAAACGAGTGGCCAACTGATGAGATAAAACGTATGTCTCTTTATCTCCTACACTTCAGGTTCTGCCAGGCTCAGGAGGGTGTTCCCACAATGCCTAATAGATAACTCATCTTGAAAACTCACACATACATTGTAAATCAAGGCAGATAAATTCTCATTAATTACAAATAAGATGAAATCAATTGCAAAGGTGGCAATTCTTTGAATCAACTATGCATCTTAAGTTGAGAATGTAAAACGACAACAAGCAACAGGCGGATCAATGATTATTTTAAGGGATTTCTATTAATTTGAACAAATAAAACCCCAGGAAAGCTCTAATGGGTTAAAGATCAGTGCCATTATCTATGGGTTAGGAGTTTGCGTAAATTGAAATATAAGGCAAATTTAATTATGAACAATTATAATCTAGTGATATCACTTTGCAATTCACAAATCAATAACTAAGTACTATAGACTACTTATCAAATCCGAATGACTTCGTATGAGAACCCATGATCTAATTCAAGCATTTTAACTCATTCCATGAACAAGAGCCAAAACCAAATCATACATCAAAGCATAACATGATAACAATTAATGAAATGATCATTGATCAATATTTTCATTAATAATTATGACATGAAACCAAAGGGGGAGACTATGGACTCAGAGAATCTTCATTATCATTCAAATATATTTAGAAACCATACATTTAACTAAATTTACTGTCTAGACTCAAAAAATTTGATAAAGACTCAACTATTTGCTCTATGTTTCTTAATTTTCTCAATTGTAGCTCCAGAAATTCAACAAAAGGTCCAAACAAATGGCCCTAAATTCCCTTTAATAGAAGAAGGGAGAAAAACAAGCCTCGGGCCAAGTGTACACTTGTCACAATTGTATTGGACCGCTATAAGGCATATTCCAAATTCAATTATATTTGCAATCAAAATGGAGGGAATACACATAAGACAAAGAATATTTGCATTTGCAACGGAGAGCAGCTTTTCCTTATCAAAAAGCACATGTCACAAGAGCACATCCAATTCATCGAGAAAAATGACAAAATGATGTAGACCATAGGATGAGTTAGCATCTCGATCAGCATCCTGCATCATCAATAGTCGATACTTTTATGTGAAACATATGTTTTATCTTTGCAATTTCTAAGGCTAGACTTGTACAATACATGACCCAGTATATGTTTCACAAACCAAAAGTGCCACAATAAGACCTTTCCCATTCCTCATACTCTTCCTTGAATGGCCAGTCAAAATCCATTATGTCATCCATGGCTTTTCTATAAGGGGAATACTTAATAACAACTCCATTGGATTCCTTGTCGAAATCTTCCAAGAAACTAATAAGAAATGTTAATCTCCCCAGGGTATTGTTGAAGATAGCAACATTAACTTCTTTGCAAATTTCACCAACCTGGGAATCAATAACCTAGTCCAATTCCCTCTTCCATGTCTGTAATGGTTTCACTTCATAGTTAGCAACCTCAATATTTGGTAGTGGGGCCAAATCAGTATGGGTATACTAAGCTATCAACTCTATTATCTTCTGCTCTAATGGAGTTGCATATCCTTGAAACTTCTACTCGCTCAACTCACACACAAAATCATAAACTGGTTGCACCAGAGGAAGTTTATCTGCATGTTGGTCGGATCCTACTAAGATCAACTTTAATCTTTCAAATCTTGCGACCCATTTATTTAAATTTGGTATGGCCAACATCTTGTCCTTTTGAGATAACCTCATTGCTCATAGCATCAAAGCATAGTTGGCATGTACACTATTGAGTCTATCCTGAATCCTCTCATTCAAATATCTTAAGGTAGTGCATACAAACTTTGATATGTTATCATACATTGCATCTTGAGCCTTCTCTAACAAATTCTTATATACCTCAATTTGTAGAAGCAATTGATCTCTATTAGATGAGCTAGAGCTTGGTCTATTTGTTTCTTCCTCTGCAATTGGTTCTTGCCTCCGATCATATGGTATTATTTCTAGAGACTGGCTATGAAATGAGTGTTGCATAGATGTCATTGGAGAAACTAAAGATGGGTGGCTTGAGCTAGGTTGACCCTTTTCTCTCTACATTTCCTCTTGTTGTTTATAGAATGCCAGTTCAATTTCCAATGTAGCCACTTTCTGTTGGTTGTTGTCATAATCATTTAGAAGTTCACTATATTTAACTCTGATATTATCTCTTTCCAAGGTTAAGCCCTCCATAGTTGACCGAGTAAATCTAGAAACATTGACAGCCATATCTACAACTTCCAAAGTTGGGGTATCAACAACTCTTTTTACAAGCAACTTCCCACCAAGTGCTAATGGCTCTACTGGGGCTGGTTTCTTAGATGCCAAGGATAATGACCATATTGCCAATGCATCCCAATCTTCATTGAAAGAAGAACCTCAAAGCTCCATTTCCAAGTCTTCCTTTTTCTTCACAAGAGATCTTTTAGCACTTCTAATTGCATCTAAGACAATTGCATTAGCAATATTCCAATCTGGTAATAATAATATACCACTCTTCTTTACAAGCTCTATACCCTATTGGGCATTGATCTTCTTAAACTCATCCTTCATAACACTTCTAACATTCGCCTCAATGATACTTTCAGGTGATTTAGGGTGCAAAATCCTTTCAATGGCTACCTTCTCAGCATATTCTGCAATCTTGGATTTCCACCAAAAGTCTTGAAATTCAGAGGTTTCAATGAATGAGTCATCCACCATAAATCCTTTACTGGCCTCTACCCTAAAGTCATCTACAGTATTCAGTCCACAAATATCAAGCTTCCCAAGTCTAAGAATGCTCTGTCCTAACCTTAAGGCAATCGCTCCTTCATTAGGAGGCATCCCTATCTACATTTTATTTGGGGTGACAAAAATATCATCTTCATCGATGTCAGAATAATCAACCACCCCTTTTGTTTCAATCTTTTACTTCTTTTGAGGTGGTTGCTCAGGAGGAGCATAACTTTCAGGAGGTGAATCCAAATCAATTATAGGTAAACAGACCTATGCAGGAGGAGATGGCATTGCAACTTTTTGGGAATCCGCCTTTGGTCCTTCAGAGACAGCAGGAGCTATTGGGTTTCTTTCCCCACTTGTTATTTTCCTCCTCCTAGAATAAATTCTCAATTGTCTACGTGGTTGACATACAAGTCTTTCTTCTAATGTTGCTTCAGCATTTTTCTCAATCACTATTGCTTTCCCTTTATCATGAACCTCCTATTTCTCTCTCAAAACACCAACTACATTCTCAAAGTTATCCATGACATACATAGCTTTGTTAAAATCACCTTGTATACCTGGCAAGGGATCATATTGAGGAGTTTTCTTCCTCTTAGCTTCTACCATTTTTCTATAAGCCAGGTATTTGGCTTTTCTTTCATCCTGCTCCTCAAAGTTGGATATATTCTTGATGATATCCTCAAGGTAATCAAAGGCATGTACAAAAGCACTCATTTTCTTATCTTCTTTGAGTTTACTGATGAAGCCCTCAAGATCATGATTCCTCAAGTTCACAGTCATTAGTTCATAAGGAGTCAACAAATGCTCTAGTTCCTTCACTGCCCCTTTTGTCACAATATAATCTAAAAATAATGTCCATTCTGGGAAGAATGACCCCTTCCTTGCTAGTTCTAGTAAATGTGTTTCCTGGGCAGCTCCCAATTGTCTCATGATTTCAAGGAAACCAATTCTCAAAGGAACATCTACTGGAAAAATGTATGGACCCAAGCTACTACCATATATCCTGAAAATTGTCTTATCACGATATAAAATCACATCTCCCCAATTATGGCTCAAATTCAAATCTGGCCTTAGCTCCTTGGGTCTCAATAATTTATGGATTTCCTTAGGGGTCCTAGGTGGCCGATATACTAAGGCTTCCCTTATTTTGGATGCAAAATCATTTCTAAACATTACAAAATTGTATCTCTTATCATCTCTATCCAGAACACAGGTCCAACACTGAACAAGCAAGTCAACACCATCCCTCTTCTTTCCAATGTAATCTCTTTCTCAAAGGCCTTTTTTCCATTAAACAAGAACATATGCATCACCAATGAGTACCACCAGAACTTCACCCATTGTTTTCCTTCTTGCAATCCAACTAAACCCTCATGGATGTGGTCAGCCAGATAAGTTCCATAGTCATAAACAATACTATATGGTGAATGTTGCATATGTGAGGCCAAATAACTATACTCCTTTTGTAATGTGTCAGGTGGATTGGCACCTACAATATGGTAAAAAGAGTATATAGTTTTTTCTAAAATAACTAGAAAAATAATTCATTGGGAGAGGTTCAAGATCTTTATCATCAATCCTAACCCTTCTCCGTTTTTTCCTGGTCCCAACCATTGCAGTATGTAGAGGTAACATTTTTGACCTAATGAACACCTTGGTCTTATCATACTCTATTATGATGGCATCCATGTCCAAAGGAAGCATACTCAAATTCCTTTCATGCAGGTCAAAAACTTTTTCAATTTCTTCATAGGTTACCTTTACCATAACCACCCCATCATATGTCCTGACCACCCTGAAAACCGGATCATACTTTGATGCAATATCTTTTAAAAGGTCCACATCCATGTACACATTGGGGACAACCAGTCTTACCATATTCAAATCCCATGGGTTACTGAAAGGAAACCCAAGATTTCTATTTCCAAACCAATGTTGGAACATTTTCCAACCCGTGTAGGGTACCTCGGCGTCTTTGATAAAGCAAGATTTATCTATCAAACCCTCCTTCACAGTTGGACCACGAAATAAGACCCTTCCCTCTATTTTCTTATTTGTAGATTGGGGTAGCAGATCAATTACATCCTGAGAAAGGGCTCTAGACTGGGTAGAGGAGCAAGCACCTTGAATTTTGGGAGCCATGTGTCTAGATAGGCGAGAATTCCTTCAGAAGGATTTTAACCTACTCGACCCCTAACCACAATACAACTCAAGACAAATGCTAAAATTGGGCAATTCACAGGGATACAAGTTTTAAAAGCACAAATTAACCTCAACTTTAAAAGTAATGAAAGCAAGACAATGAAAAGCACTTGCTTTAAAGCGGATTAAGACAAACCCTAGTTCAGAAAGCTGGAAAAATCATAACTGTTTATGGTACTTACTAGTTTCAAATGTGACAAACCCTAATGCCGACCCAGATGATTTCTGCAATTTGCTTCTTAGCTCCTCGTATTGCCTTAGATGCATTTCCAAATCTTAATTAAGCAAGCATCAGGAGCAAACACAATTTTTTGGGGAAGTAGAATGAGTTTACGAGTCACTTCCGCCATTAATGTCCACTCACGTGAAGCAAAACAATTGCAACAAGTGTACTTGCATTTTTTAAATGCACACCGTTGATCCATGGCTGAGCTGGATATTTCAAACAACTCTGATTGAGTCAAATTCATTTGAATTCACAACGTGGCTCCAGCTCAGACTATCAGCCAATAAAATTTGTTGACAAGACTCTCCCTATGGACAAGAGAACCCCACCCGCTGGTAGCCATAGAACACACATGTCAACACCTCGCTAATCTCGTTGCCTTTTAAAGAACTTGCACCTTTCCCTGCAAGCCAGTGGGGAACTACTACGATCAAATTACCTCACCCACCAAACACCGTCGATCTTTAAAGTTGTGGGTGTTGAGACAAGACATATCAGTCGGAACCACATACATGTGGCATCGTTTCTCCGATCTTGCCAGAATTAAACTGCATCTGCTTCAAACGAGCGAGCCAGCGGGGAACAATTAAGATTGAGTCCCACAATCTCATGACCAACAAACCTACATGAACACTCAATAGTTAATCATAAAAAGGGTGCCTTGACTGGGCCAACGAGACATTACCCTTCAGGAAATCATGACTTAAATGTAAGTCATTTGTATGTGAAAATTAAAAATTGACCTCAGGGTATTTAAGAGATTATGCGATCGGGGATGATAGAACAATTTAATACGAAGGGACCGGTAATAAATGTGAAACCTTGACTCGAGAGACAACTTATATCACTGGTGACCAGACCAGGAGGTCAATGCAGAAAAGAACATTTGAAGGCCAAAAGGGAAATTTGGATGACAAGTTTATAAAACCCTAAACCCTATTTGCAATCAACATACCATGTTGATATTGAGGATAAAAGATCTCAAAATACCAAGGATTTTTTAGGGTCTAACAACTTCCATCTCCACCACCTTCACCTCCACCTCCACCCACTCCACCTCATAACCCCCCACTTCCACCACCTGAATCTGATGGTGCTCGCTTGCAAGCATGGATCGATGCCAAAGTTAGATCCATTCAAGATCAAATCAACGCTATTCAAAATGAAGAATGTATCACACCACCTTTGAGGCATTTTGCATCTACAATGCAAAATGTTATTGGCATTGTTAGGTCCATGGATGTGATCTTAGATGAGCATCAATGATGGCTAGAGGAAAGGAGAAAGTCCGATTCTAAAAAGGAAAACACAAAGAAATGAAGAGATGCAGTAGAGAGCCACAACACTTTATAAATTAAGGCAATGATCTTATATTTATGTATTTATGAATTTGGTTGGATGGATATTTTTAGTGATGAATTTATGAATTTGGTCCTACGGTTATTTTTAGCACTTGATGAATTTATGAATTTGGTTGGGTGAATCTATTTTTATTGATGAATTTATGAATTTGGTTGGATGGATATTTTTAGTGATGAATTTATGAATTTGGTTTGATGGATATTTTTTAATGTTGAATTGATGAATATAATAGTATAATGATGAATTTATAATAGTATAATTTATGACTACTATCATAATTTCTCATGTTAGAAAAACGTAATTTACATGCCTTAGACACAAATGAGCTTTATGTGAATGTTTTAAGTTTATTTTTTAGTATGTACATGTATTAAAATTACATCATTCTAGATCTTAAATTTTGAAATTTGTATGTACACATGGTAAAGTTGAATGATGTATACATGCATTATGCATCCTATTTTTTATTTTAAATGTCTGTATCTTAAATTTTTAAATTTGTATGTACATGCTCAAGTTGAATCAATGTATGTATGTGTATGTATATGTATGCACATCCTATTTAAACAAATTTGCATGTACGTTTAAAATTTAACTATTTCTTGTAATATTGTAAGCTTGTATGTTAATTTTCTATAATTTAATGCAGGTGAACACTTATATATATATCATCATGGATCAATTTGATATTGATGATATCATTAATCCACCTCATATCTCACCTCCACCACTAGCTAGATCCGATGAGGCTTGCTTGTGAGCATGGATTAATGAAAATGTGGAATCCATTCAAAATCAAATAAATGCTATGAAAAATGAAGCATTGATTCCACCACATGTGAGACATTTTGTATTTGTGATGCAAAACATTGTCGATGCCATTAGGTCTATTGATTCTGACTTAGATAGGCATCGACGAGATAAGGAGGAGATGAGATAATTTTATGCAAATGGTCTTTCATATAAACAAATTTTAGACATAAAAAATAACAAAAGCCCATCTTTTTGGCTTGGAAGAACATTTGCAGAATGAAGGGGTTACTCATGACCGGGATGAAATGGAAGATTGGAAATGGAAACAATATCAAATTTTGGGAAGACCCTTGGTTGCTAGACACCCCCTGACACTCTCTGACTTTAGGAATCTTATGAGACCGGATCAACAATTTTTTGGGTTGTACATCAAAGATTACCTCCTTGACCAACCCGAGACTTGGAGGTGGAAAGACTTGCTTCTTTGTGGTCCTTTGTCTCAAGAATTATTAACTTTGGCTAAGTCTTTGCAGGACCTGCTCACGCTTACTAGATTACCTCTATCCAACATGGAGGATGATTTCTACTAGACTAATGATCGGTAGGGTAATATTTATGTTAAATCAACCTACAATCTGTTGTCGAACCAGGGTGTTAAAAATGGACCCTAGAAACAGGTTTGGAACAAGCACATGATCTTGAAAATAAATTTTTTTCTAGTGGACAACATGCCATAGAAAAATCCTTACACAAGATAATTTGAGGAAAAGGGGATTCCAGATCCCTAACAAATGCATGTTGTGCAAATGCAATGAAGAATTGGTGGATCACTTGCCATTGCACTATCCATTTGTTGCTAGTGTTTGGGAGTTGGCTTTGGAGCAATTAGGCATTCAATGGATGATATGTAAAGACATAAGATCCTTTATCTTAGGTTGTTCTGGGCCCTTCCTTCACCCTTTAACTCATGACATCTGGAATCAAGTTCCCCCCATCATCTGTTGGTGTCTTTGGAAGGAGAGGAACAACAAGATTTTCAAGAATATTGAGATGAGCCCTAAAGAGGTTTTTAGTATAAAGGCTAATTTCAGAAAATATTTTGATCTTTAGAGGGAAAATCTCAAAAAAATATCTTGTTGAGTGGGAAATTAAAATGGAAAAACTTGGCACCAAAATCTTGATGCTAACTCCTACAATGACACCAGGTTCGAGAAAAGACGGGGTATTGTCTAGAAACCCCCAGACCGTGGCTAACATAAACTAAATTTTGATGGCACCGCCAAAGGCAATTCGAGCAGGGAAAGCATAGGAGGAATAATTAGAGATTACAGGGGAAATTTTGTTGTTGGTTACTCGAGGGGTATAGGAATTCAGTCATCCATGACTGCGAAAGCTAGGGTGCTACTAAAGGTGGTCCAATTAGCTGTCACTCTGGGGATAAGGAACCTACACATAGAAGGGGATTCTAAGTTTGTGGTTGACGCCGTTAATTAGGGAAAATTACTTGGTTGGAGTACTAGGGACATTTTGTTAGACATTTTTCATTTGATGGCTAAGTTGAATATGAAAATTACCACCCACATTTTTTGGGAGGGTAATCAAGTTGTTGATGTTATGGCTAACCTGCGCTCCCATTGGAGAGATTCTAAGTGTTGGAGGAATTTGGGGAAATTACCGCTGGGAATACAAGGTTTAATCCTTAAGGAGCAGGGCATGTGTATTATTCATAATGATTCATAATTTTGAGATTGTGTTAGCCTTTTTGGGGGTTCACATATTTGTCTATTTGGTAATGTGGATGGAATTAAATACTAAGGTGTTAAACTCATGGCATAATTTGAATAAAGGGGTGGAGATTGATAATAAAGAGCTAATTATGAGGAGTGGGGAGTACAACCGGATAATGGACAAGTTGGGACAGACCTTATGCAATATTTATTTAAGGTCATCTCAGCCTTCGCATATCCCTGCAGATTTTAAAATTAAAATTTGATGTGACTAATAATTATGATGTGAAGATCTTTCCTTTTCCTATCAACTCCACTAAAAAGTTGCTAACGATAGATGGTTGGATTTTGGGGAATTCTAAATTTAGCACCACGGCTAAACTTTTTCGATACTTGTGCAAAGGAAATGTGGAAGGAAAACCTTCCAATATCATAATTGCTTGCAAACCTAGATTTAGGTGTCTCAATATTTCCATTAATGGGAATGTGTTGATTTCCTTTTGGATTTAACTCTTCAAGCGTGTGTCTAGCACACCATCTTGTTTTCCCGAAGCAGTCTTGTTTGGCTTAAAATTGGAAGTGTCTAAGCGACCTTTCACTTTGTCAAAAATTATAACATTTTACTCACAAGTTTCTTGGTTTTCCAGTGTGAAAAACAAAGATATGGGTGGTGATAGGGTGAGGACGGAGCTTGAAAATTCCAGGGAATTTCACAAGGACCTACAAGTTTGGCACATTTGTGTTGAAGGCATCCTGGTGCCCTTGATGGAAAGTTTGGTTGGCCATAATCCAAAGATGTTTGCACAATTTGCAAGTTCCTAGAAAGAAAAAAGGGTTTCCATGGGTGGTATTTCCTTCGAGGTGAACGAGGAGGTGATTGCCCAGGCTACAGGGTTTTCGTGTACCAAGAAGAAGCACCCTAAGAGTACCAAGGCTTAGGACAACGAAAGCCTAAATTCCTACTTTGTGGGTAGTGAAAATCTTGTTCGCTCTCAATATGGCTTTGAAAGAGAAGCTCTCCCACGGTTGTGGGCACCAAGTCTATCTCGCCCTCATGAAATATGTCACTTTAGAGGGTAGATATAATTTTTTTTATTTTTATCATTTTCCTCTCTTAAACAACCTTCATCATAAAATTCTACTAAGTTTCTCGTTCTTCTTACTCACTGACTTGGAAAGCTCTATTAAGAAGTGCCTTGAGTCTACCACCAATAACCCTGAGGATCCCATTCCCCTACCACTCCATCAAGGCCTCATCTTGAGGCTCTATCATTTTCACCTCGCTCTCTGCCCACCCAAACCCATCTCCGTTGTTTGTATTGAGGAAATTGAACCCCCGATTCAAAACAATATTTCCCTGACCAATTCCAAGGGTCTCAAAACAAAAACTCCTTTGGTGGCTGCTAAAAATCCTAAACCCAAACCGGCTGCCAAGAAGAAAAAAGGGATTGTGGGGATAGCCCAATCTCATTCTACGGCTAGTCTTTGTGAACTTAAGTCTTCCCCAACTAAGACTGACAACAAACCTACTGCTAAGAGGAATGTGAAGGATGAGGGGAAGGATTTTGTGGAGCAACTGGCCATTGACAGTGTTGGAAAGAATAGGGTAGGAAAAGAATCCAAAGGGGATAATATGGTTGCTACTACAATGGAGACTAGGGTCGAAAATACTAGCATCAGGAGATCTGGTAGACTAGCTAAAAACAACAAGAAATTATAGATTAGTGAAATTTCTATTGATGAGATGCGGTCCAATAAAAAAGGGAATAATAAGGAGGAGGACACTGAGGAAGAGGAGGAGGAGTTTGTTGAAGAGCCTAGCCACTTTTCAGACCTCAACAAAATGCTGAAAGAGAATTTAACTTCCCAGTCCTTGGACCCTCAAGGTTTGGAGCATGCTAACATTGCAAAGACTATGCAGAAAGGGGAGGATCAACATGGTGTTCTGGAACGTGTGGAGAAGATTGAAAAGAAACTCATTAGTTTGTCTAGGTTCACTGTCAAGCTGATCCACTGTGCGGTTGGCATCCTCTCTATTGTGCTTAAGGATGAAGTGGAAAAGAAAGTTGTGGAGGATGGTCCCTACTGGACTAGGGAGGACATTGTCAACCTCCTCTCCCAGAAGTGGTAGAATGCTAGCTAGTTTGTTGTTGCTCTGTCTGCTGGGTTTTTTGGTCAGCTTTCAGTCTGTTGCGTCTATTTCTATTTATTTTTTTTGTTATCCTTGGACTTGATCTTTTTTGTCCCTTGAGGCTCATCGTGTAAGGGTAAAATGCCCTATAAATGCTACTTATAATATCAAAAACAAAATCCCATCTAGCACCTTATTTTATCAACCCTAATACTCACCAACCCATTCTTGCAACTAAATCCAAATATCCATGAGGTGGTGTATACATCCACAGATGAGTACACATTTTTGGGATCAATGGTGGATGGTATTTGAAAATCCACCACACTAATCTAGAGGTCCCATTATATTTTTTGAGGAAACTATATGTAGAGTTTGTTTTGGGGAAAAAGCCTAATTATTTTGATATTAAATCATTTAAGGGTGTTGGTGGCGGCATACCACAATAGGGGTTAGGGGCAAGGGTTGATCCCCAATTCCCTATGCATGCACAACCCCTTGTTGCTCCTCTCGGTCCTGCCATTCCTACACCTGTGCATCAATGTGCGGTGATATCTACACTAGGATCTTTGAGTACACTTACAGGAAACCTTGATGATCATGCTACCGTGATGGCGGCTTGGGAGCCTAGAGATCACAACGATGGAGGAGTGTTCTATGGATCTGGTCCTAGTACCACTCCACGAGTGTCGACACCCCATGTATGTACTATTTTCCATTAGTTATGTTATGAACCTGATCAGCCACACCCAATTCTGGTGGACATGGAGATCCTGGTGGATAATCTAGTCACATCAGTTCATTCGTAGAATTTCTTACTGTAGAGCATCACACTATAGACACTGTGACATAGGTATAAATATGCATCTACATGTTGAATTAAATAAGAATTTTAATGAACATATATATTAAAAAATTTACAACATGTTTTACTAATGAAATTGTTTGGTGTAGATGACACTGACCATAGGGGAATCATTGGCTCCTCAAGCACATATGTCAACACCAGTGCTAGTCGACAACCCTTATTGGGTATTTTGATTTCAAAATTTTAAATTATATATGAAATATTTTTTTAACTAAGTGACTTTTTAATTTGTAATTCATCATGAACATATGTTTTAAATATTTAAGTTGGTTCAGGGGACTCAATTGACTTCCATGTTGATTCCACCTGAGGGCTTATTGAGTGCTCATCCATTGTAAAGAGACTCACATCAGGTGCAGGTACTTTTATATTATAAATTATTTAACTTGTTACTATACTTACAATTTTGAATTTTGAATTCACTATTTATCAAATGTGCATGTACACTAGTAAATATTATAAGTGTTAAATGTCTATATGTATGTCTAGGTTGAGACAACAATGAGAATGGGGATTAGACAAGCATTAGATGTGGTGGCTACTCATGATGCATCTAAATTTCAAGTTGTTTAAAAATGTTTCTACACAAAGTGTGCAAACTTGAATATATATATATATATATATATATATATATATATATATATATATATATATATATATATATATATATATATATATCTTAACATAATTCAAGATACGTGCTTTAAATTTGACCTTGTAGGACTTTGTTAGTGCCACTTTCTACCCTGTTTAGGTCATAGCACCTCAAGTAGGACATGCAGAGCAAGTAGAAATATCATGGTAATTTAAAAAAATTATTATATTTAAATTCAATTACAAATTATACATTGTGAATAGCTTAAATTAAATTTATAATTGAATATATATATATATATGAGCTCATTCATGTTAAATTATTTTTCTTTTATAGCATGAGACACATCTTATAGCTGAGCATGTATAGATAGGTGTTGGAATAGAGGGTGCACAACCTCTTATGGTACAATTTAAATATGATAAATTATGAGCTAAATCAAGAATTAAATCATTTTTAATTGTAGACTTACATCTAATTTCAACTTTCTTTCTCTTGTACATGTAGATTGATTCAAAGCATTTAGAGGTTGATCTAGGTGCACTAGAGCATGCAAAGCTAGAGATCATGGTAATTTAATTTTATGATGAACTATAAATTAAATTGTCATTAAATCAATTTTAATCGTCTTACTTCTGATTTCATCTTTATTTCTCTTGTATAGAGTGACTCAGGTCATCCACATAGTTCACATGGTGTGAAGAAGTCTCTTGATTATAGAGATGATAAGAGTTAGATAATTTCATGGGTTGTATTTGATTATTTCACATACATATTTGGTTTGTCATAGGCTTAATATATTGTTTCATGGATTGTACTATGATGAACTTAATATATATTGGTTTCATGGACTTAATATATTGTAAATAATGGACTTTGTTATTGTTTAATTTTCATTTACACATGTGCATTTATGCATTTTAGGTGAAATTTTAATATGTAATTGATAAGACGTATTTGTACTTTACAAAGTAGTATTCCATACATGATATACATGATAATTAGTCAATGAAATTATTTAATTCATGTCCTAATAGGATGTCTTAAGAGGTCCTAATAGGATGTCTTCAGGGGTCCTAATACACAAGTTATCTAATAAAATAAGACAATAAATCATAATCTACAAACATAAGCAATATGTTTATAGACCATAAAGGGTGACGTTTTAAGAAATAAACAATACCATACAAGATTAGAGAACAAAAGCATTAATAAATTCTATAAACTAAACATAAATACCAATCAAAATGCAACAAGTTTTGCCAAAAAAAAATTTCTATAAGTATACACCATATTTCCTAGCTCTTTTACAACATAAAATTAAAAAACAATCATACAACTTAATTATCCAAAAATAGGCTAAATTTTTGAAATTAAAAAATTTACTCTCATATTTATAAATCATGAAAAGTGCTAGAGAAAACTTAAGAATTGAAAAGTCTTGTTGACCTCACGTTCCACAAAAAACACTAATTTATAAGTTGTCAAAACAAATAATAGCATCCAACAAAAATACTACATCCTTCTTCCTCTACGTCCACCCTTTCTTCTAGTACTTTTTGTTGGAGTGGGAGTCACATCCTCTGTCAAAAGAGACAACTAAGTTAATCTACAAGTTTCCATGTAATTGGCATCACCCTAAACCAAATGATTTCAAATACAAACCAAATTATAATAGCAAACATCTTCACCTATGGACTTCTTAAGGGGATGAAATTCTTTAAAGTACATGTCTCATATTTAATTGCAATTTATACAATTAACTTAGAATTTAGGATGATTCATCATAACAATCAAATTCTATACAATTTAAATAGTGTCAATGTTTATTTAATTCATGTCGTAATAGGATGTCTTAAGGGATCCTAATACGACATCTTAAGGGGATCAAAGAAAAGTATAATTAAGTATAAATATTAAGTGATATAAACAAGTATTAGACTTTAGGGTGACTCATCATAACAAATGATATAATTAAGTATAATATTTAGGATATGTCCTAATAGGACGTCTTAAGGGGATGAAATACTTCAAAGTACATGTCTCATATTTAATCACAATTGATATAATTAAGTAACATAGAATTTAGGATGACTCATCATAACAATCACATTCTATACAATTTAAATAGTGTCAATGTTTATTTAATTCATGTTGTAATAGGATGTCTTAAGGGGTCCTAATACGACATCTTAAGGGAATCAAAGTAGTCAAAATTTGTTGAAGTTGCCCAAGGCAAAAAAAATTAATAATAATATACATGTTATTTAGTGATTATACAATCAAATTTAAAGTTTCAAAGTAGGGTGACTCATCATAACAAATGCTATAATTAAGTATAATATTTAGGATATGTCCTAATAGGACATCTTAAGGGGATGAAATACTTCAAAGTACATGTCTCATATTTAATCACAATTGATATAATTGATTTAACAATAATATACATGATATTTAGTGATTATACAATCAAATTACATACACATTTAACAAACAAAATATATAGAATATTGATTTGGATACATAAAAGTATAGAGTATAATTGTGTATGTACATGTATACAAATTTGTACAAAATGTGTAATTGTGTAAGTATGTATGTACATATATGTCAACTCAAAACAATGTTTACAAAATTTGGCTATGCCATCTCAAGAAAATCTGAAATTTTTGCCTGGAATGTAGTAGGTCTTCATGCCACATGATATCAAAATGGTACAAGCAATATCAATGAAATCATCAAAACATGTATTTTAATTTATATAAAATTATCTATATGTGCACAACTAAAGTACTTGTATTTAAAAGTATTCCACATATGTGTGTAGGCTGAATCTACATCCTCTCTTTTTTGTTTCAAAGTATGAGATCAATGTGATGATGGCTTAAGGATACAAAAAAGGATAATAAATCAATTTTAACTATTAATGTACGAGCAATATCAATATATAATCAAAACATGTATTTAAATATAATTTAACTAATAATTACTTATTTTTACCAAGTATTCCATGTTGTCTAGGTTGAATTTGCATGGACCCTCCTTCCAAAAATTCAATCCAAATTGCAAGTTGAAGACCTGTAAAGACAAAACTTGATAGAAACTAGTTGAATTTGTTGCAGTAGACCATACATGTGAAATTGCAGAATTCACAGTAACAGTTTGCTAGTAAAATTTTTAAAAAATGGTAAAAACATAAACAAGATCCCAATTTATAAAACGGGATCCCATTTGTATGTCAATGGTCCGAACAATAAATATTACGAAATGAGATCCTGATTTACAGAATGGGATCCCATTTCTAAAAATTTGAATTTGTGCTCGGGTTGTGGTCAAGTTTTTGGCTTGTTTTTTGGTTCAAGAATTGGGGATCCGAACCTAGGCCTTGGACTTGGTTTGACCTACAAGTTGAAGGTCTTGATAATGTCACAGGAAAATAGTGACTTTGGACATATGTCTAAAGACTTTTTTGTAAATTTTTTTGACAAAATTAAAACCCATTATAGATGAGACAGTGCAAATTCCAAATATGTAGTTTTTTTTACAATTGGATTATTTTTTCTCTTTTTCAATTAATTTATGATGAAACTAGTCCCTAAACTTGAAATATCAGGGTTTTTTACTATTTTAATAACTTTTTATTCAAATATTTTTTTGTAAAATGAATTGCACGAAAATGTACTTCAAAAATTTCTCTTCAATTTAAAAAAAATAAATTGAAAAATGATAAGTTTAGGTCATCTTATGCATGACGTACACGACGATTTTTCAAAATGACAAATATGGCTAATAAAAATTTAACAAAAAAAGTTCAATAAAAAAATACAAAAAAATATCAAAAACATGCTTTAGTGAGTTAAAAATATTTTTCCAAAAGGATTTAGAAAAATATGATAATTTAGATCAAAATATGGATGGCATACATGTGCATGGTATGGTAAAAAAAAAAGTGACTTTTAAATAGTGGTTTTTAGAAATGCCTATTGAAAATCAATTTGTAGCATTTGGTTATTGAAGTAAATTACATATTTGGAAACTAGACTCTGAGTACTACATTTTATGATTAGTGACCTTTTTCAAGATTCCATCTCTAAGTGCTTCAAATTTTAAGTTCAAATGTGTCAAATTCTGAAAATCAGGGAAAACACTTCCACTTTTTGGCCAAAAAGTGGACTCAACTTCTTGCCAACACCCTGTTGCACAATTTAGATGCATATGTTTCATTAAGGCTGACCTAATTGAGATTGTTTAGGTCATGGATGGTATAAATACATGGTTAATTTTTGGAGATGAGTGTGGATATTTAGGTGTGAAGGATGTGAATTTGATTAAATGTGGTGATTTGAGTGTGAGCTTAATGCCTATGACTCTGATGCAGTGAGCAAAAGGGTCTACATTCTCACTGTGCTTGAAGTTAAGGTGGTGAGTCGAAGGTTGTAGATGGTTCAAAGTTTCAATGGTGGATTTCTCTTATTGCCTTGATATAGTGAATCTCTTTGTAACAATCTTATTATATTCTTTTTTCTTCTGGATAGTGAGTCCTTCTGGCAATGAGCTTTTCTTCATTTTCTGAGCAATGAGCCTAATTGTATTCGGTGTTGCAATTCATTTATATGTGAGCTAATCATCATCGTGGTTTTCCCTTCTTGGGTTTTCCACGTAATTTTGGTTTTCTTATGTTTTTGGATGTTTTTGCAAAACGGTTTCATATGTTTACATTCTGCTAATGCATGATAAGGGTTTGAAAAGATATTGAGGGTTTGAATAATTTAAGTGTACAATTAATTTACCCGCCCTCTTAGTTGTCTCATGCATAATAAATAGTGGTGGTGACCATAAGACCATAGATACTAGTTCAAAACAAATTATTGTCAAACCTTATTGTACCATATGAATTTATAGGTTTTTTGGAATTTGAGTACAAGTTTGAGGTTAGTTTTGATGTAGGAGAGACCTTGGAGAAGTTCCTAGCAAAAATCTCAATAATATGAGAAGAGGTTCATTAATTTAAAGCTTTGATACCATGTTGGAGTTATGAAAGAACTCATATGTACAACAGTCTAACCAACTAGACCAAAAACCTTTCATAAGAGATGTAATAAAAAATTATTATTATTTTACTAGAACATAACGAATGCATTATGATTACAATATAATAAGACAACCTTGTTCTGTAGGTAAGGGAAAAAATATAAACCTATCTAAGATCATGACAAGTGTCTTAATCCTATGATATGAGACAAAAAAAGTAAATGACCTAAGCAGGATTAAGTAATTAGGTGTGAATAGGTCTTAAGAAACTATCTAGATAATATACCCTATCCACACCATCATGTAATCCATTGCACTAATTTGTAATCCACCATTAATGTTCTAATACTCTTCCGTAGTCATCACACTTTCTAGTAAAATATAACAAAAATATATAACTAACTCAAAATTATTGCCAATAGGGGGATGCTAATAAAGAGTGTCTAATGAGTTCCATGACCTCTAAGGTTCTAAGCCTAGCCCTTTTCTCTTAAAATTACCATGCAAGATCAAAGTTTTATCTTTAGTTGCATCAAGGAGTAGGACTTGAATATAGAGAGATAAGATGAAAAGTAATATGACTTTTAACTTTCCAATAATTAAATATCTAAAGGATACAAAAACAAGGAAATAAAAACTTCACCTTTGGAATGTAAGAGCAAACACAATAATTTAATAAATTTTGCTTCATGAGGTAATATTTCTTTTATAGCAATCAAGAGGGAGTACACAAGTGGTGTTCTCCTTATAGTGAGTCAAAAGAACCTAAGGGAGACCTTGTTGCAAGAAAAGTTACAAAATAGGAGAGGAACTCGTCATAAATAAAAATTGAGAGGTGACAATGAAAAATAATAAAAAGGTAGAGCTAGAAATGGAATATGATGGATCACATAATGGTTGAGAAAGGAGTTAATTTCCTTGGGCTTGCCAAGTGATTAATGACAAGACACTCATACAACCTTCCTACAAAAAAATATGAAGGATATGGACATTACCATCAATAATAATTACAAATACCACCCCTAGATCATTGAAATGTTTTTTTGGTCAGTTTATTATTGAAAAATCTAGGTTCAAGCGACTAAAACAAGTTATTAAAGAAAGGGAAGAAAACATAATTATAGACAGGTTGAATATGCACTTTGTTGTTTTGAGAGTCATTGTCTTATCCTATATCTAAATTGATCATAGTAAGGTCATAAAGCTATATATTTCATTATTTCTTCATTGATAATGAAATAGAGGCTTGCTCTAATCCAATTGTTAGGGATATTAGCTCCTTTGACAATTTATTTGTTATAATCTCAAAGATAGGAAACATGCTTGTTTGAGGTGTTAGCAAAATGATTAGCTTTCCATTTAAAGTGTTGTAATTTGTACTTTAAAAATTGGTTGGCTATCTAAAAAATATCATTTAAGAAGTGCTTTAATTTCCTAGCTATTTAAAATAGGTTATGGGAGTTCATTTCATCAAAGTCACTCAATGGGCAAATTCATCCCAATCATACCTTAAGAGGATTTGAACCTTGATGGGTGGTGTACTCACATAACATACTATCATCTTCACCACTTGAACTATATCTCACTATTATACAATCTACTGCATAAAAACAAAAGAATTAATATCTCTATATTTGAATTATTCGAATAAAATAAAAATAGTTATGACATAAAATATCAATCTTATTATCCAAATTTTTAAAACTTCGACAAGTACTAAATCTTCTCCCCTATATAATGATGAAATCTAATGATATGATATCTATACTACAAATAGCAATCCATGATCAGATTTTTTTTTCTATCATTTAACAATACTAGGTATATTAAATCTAAATCATCTATCGTTATCTTCATTATATAAAAATCTTACAGAGTTTAAATCCAAAAGACTTATGAACTGTAAAGATAACATTCCTGCAAACGATTATGATGGTTTTCCTTTGCTTCGAAGGGGTAGCCTTCAAATTCGAGGCGTCACTTATCTAAAATTGGGACCCAGTCAGAACAAATAAACTCCCCAGCCTGTCGCGGACACTAGTGGAGAAATATTTAACTTCCCGCCGGTAAGAGGAGGAAAGCAGTTTTCGGCGACGGGGTCTCTCTTTCAACGAATTAACTGCCATTCCGAAAGTGGCCTTATCTACAACTTGAAAGATACCTCGGCCGTCAGATTTAAAACTGACAGACAAGATGTGGAGAGAGACGTCGAATCCCTCGGAATTCGGAACGTGGGCTAATCAGCAGTCGTTTTTCTCTATCTCTAAGAAGATTTTTTATCTTTTTCCGCCAAAATCTCCTGATATTTGAGGCTGTCGGCGTGCCCGGCTCACATTACCCGCTGTTTGCGTTTGCAGGAGTGGAGGAGGAGGGAGGAGAGCTCTTCTTATCCTTTCTTCATTTTCATGGCAAACTTTTATGTCTTTATTCCGTAGTAAACTTTTCATGGACTCAGGAGAGGTACTGGAAGTGGGTTTGATGTAATGTGTTCGTGTATTTGTGAAGTTCATTGAATCTACGGCTGTCATATTCACGTTCTCCGCCAGGTGATTGGCTCTTGTGTGCACTTGCGCTACTTGTGTTGGCTGGCTGTGGCCTACTTTCATGCTGTCGTCAGTAGACTCGAAGTTGGTGGTTGCAGGGCATCTATGCAGTTGGGAGGCGAGAAGTATGCATTTTCAGAATTGGGTTTGCTTCTATTCAGTTACATACGTGGTACTAGTGGGTGAATGGGATTCCCAGGCGTTTTCCTCTCATTTACTGCACACGAATTTCTTTCCATTTTGCAGTAGCACAAAAGGATTTGAGTTTAAGAGGGCGTTGCCATGATTTTTTGAAGGCATACTAGAGTTGAGGGCTCAGGGGCTTGCTGTGGACTTTTTCTTGTTCACTTCAGTTGGACTCAATGGGGGATTGCTGTTCTGTGACACCCATAGATTGGTTGAGGGGAAATGTTGTTGGAGCTGGTGCTTTTGGGACCGTTAGCCTTGCCATGAATAAGGCTAATGGTCAGCTATTTGCAGTGAAATCAGTAGAGGTCAAGGACGAGCCGAGGAGGGAGTTGCTAGGATTGGAGAATGAAGCTCGAATTTTGCAGAAATTGGATTCCCCCTGGATTGTTAGGTCCCTCGGCTATGATTTTACAGAAGAGAATGGAGTCCGGATGGGGAACCTGTTCATGGAATACATGGCAGGCGGGAGCGTTGCTGACATCATCAACAAGTTTGGAGGGAGATTGGATGAGTCTGTGATTAGAACCTACACCAGGGGTATCCTTCGTGGCATTGATTATTTGCATAAGGAAGGTTTTGTTCATTGTGATATCAAGGGTAAGAATGTTCTTCTAGGCTCTTCTGGGGTAGTAAAGCTTGCAGACTTCGGGTCAGCCAAGAGAATTGCTGATGGCTCTGGCGTACAGTTGAGGGGCACTCCCCTGTGGATGGCACCAGAGGTTGTGAGACAGGAGTCTCAGGACAAGGCATCTGACATCTGGTCTCTGGGCTGCACTGTGGTTGAAATGGCCACAGGGAGCCCTCCATGGAGTAGTATCTCACATCCTCTGGTGGCAATGTATAAGATTGGTTGCACCGATGAGCTGCCAGAGTTGCCTCAATCCCTTTCCCCTGAAGGGCGAGATTTCCTAGACAAGTGCTTCAGAAGGGACCCTGAACAAAGATGGAACTCTACTCAGTTGTTGAATCATCCATTTGTCACCGAATGGTTCCAAGATCAGGGTCACCAAAAGGATATTGGAGTCCAATCCCCACCCACCATTCTGGGTTTCAATAGAGTGTGGTATTCAGAAAACTCTATGGCATCGTCACAGTTATCTCAGACTATTCCCCTGTTGCCTCTGCAGATGAAGATGAACACCTCCAAAGTAAAATCAGAAGAATGTGAAAAAATCTCAAGGCCTTTCCCATCAGGCCCAGCACATAGGATTCATGCATTTACAGAAAATGATGTTTCACAGAGTCCTCCACTTTCAATCCCACATGGTCAGTGGATTGTTGTCAAGTCACCAAAGCACAATCCTCCTATGCTAGATGATGCTCCTTTCACAGATTTTATTGGGGGACCGTTTACTCACAAGACATCTACTCTGGATTGCCATGTTAAATCAGAACCTGACCATGGCAAAGACACTAGCTCACAGGAATTTTCTCTCCCACAGATGCAGGATAGTCACTTTCAAAGTGCGGTTCAGTCCATTGAAGGTGACTCTCCCATGACTACTCAATCCCAGCATTGTAGCCATGGCCTCTCTGAGTGTTATGCTTGTGTGAAGTGTTCCATGGTTCTTAGTGATTTGGTTTTAAGTGACACACACCCGGGAAAAGTTGTTCTGACAAGGCCAATAATAAATTATGACTACCTGGGCAAACTATGGGTCCAAACAAAAGAGTGGATCTCCCAGTACATTCAAGAATTGAAAAAATCCCATTTTAAACTGCCATTGCCATTGCCTCCAATCTATAAATCCATCAGAATGAAGGTTTGCTGGCACACTGGCTTGTGGTAGTGATATGAAAACTAGAAGTATAGGATGTTTCAAACGGTGACCCTTATGGGTCTCATAAATCTTTTTAAAGGTACCTAGAGTAGGACCACTTTGCTTCATTCCTGGCAAAGAGTCTGTAATTAGTGTACAGTTTGAAGCAAATTGCTCCTCTTGCTATAGTACTTGTACAGCAAAATCTTCTCAAAAGAATAGACTGAGATACTGCAGTATTTGTACAGTAAAATCTTATCAAAAGGATAGAATGGGATTGGAATCTATACCTTCCCGATTGAGCTATCTGTTTAGGATCTTGTTATTGTAGAATAGGAATAATACTTTTTAATTACTTTTAATTGCAGATCATTTCTTATGGCCTAGTATTCAAAATTCTTTTCCTGTTCCACATCCTTCTTCTCAAGACAAAAACTTCAGAAAATTCTTTTAAAACCCAGTCTTCTTACTCCCTTCTTGCAGATTTGTTTCTTATTATCTAATGCAGTTAGAAATGATGTCCTTTTGTTCATAGCTCTTGATTAATATGAACCATGTGAATCCTCCCGTCTCTAATTAGTTGAGACAGCTTGGTAAAGAATGGTTGATGGTTGTAACTTGTATGCAAGTTGGGGAATTGAACTGTAAAAATGAAAAAGTAGTTTTCTTTTTAAGATCACATCAAAGATATTAAATTGGTGCATGAGATATTAAAAATGAAAAGTAGTCTGTTGCTTTCTTACCTCGGGATCCCACTCCAGTGGGCTAGGCAATACAACATTGCCTCATCCTAATTTTAACATGTGACTTTTAACCTACACCATTAGGTCCGACTGTACAATTTGTTTATATATGCACTACATTATTTTCGTTTGTAGTCTTTGCATTGCCCACCGTTTAACTTTCTTAGTACTAGCTCATTTATCTATTAATCCAAGTTATCAATATTTATTATTTATGTAATTGGTAAAATAAACACTTAAATTAGTATGGTATTGCACTATTATGGTATTAGAATTAGAATTTATGTTATTGGTAAAATAAACACTTGAAATTAGTATGGTATTGCATCATCCTGAGAGGATTTATTAGATTTGGAATCGGATAAAGACTTGTTTTTCTTTTTCTTCTCTTCTTTGCAATCTTCGTAAAAATGACCAGATTTGCCATAGCTCTAGCATTTAGCCTTGGAATTTTTCTAAGAGACTTAGATCTCCTTAGAGACTTGGACTTATTCTTCTTGTCCTTTTTCTTTCCTTTCTCCTTCGATCTATCATGAATAGATAGGGACTTTGTGGCCATCTCAAAAGACTTCCTCTGCATCTCTTTATATAATAGGGAAGCAACCAAATCTTCCATATTGAAAGTGGTGGTTGTGCTTCCAATATCCATCACTAGGTGGTCCCACAAGCCTGGAAAAGAACAAAGCAATAACATGCAATGATCCTCGTCATCAATCGTCACACCAATAGAACCCAGTTGAGCCACTAGCATATTGAATTTGTTCAAGTGATCAACAACTGATCCTCCTTCCTCCATCGTTAGAGAATAAAACTTCTTTCTCGGGAAAAGCTTATTCACCAAGGATTTCCCTTGATAGATGTTGTCAAGCTTCTTCCAAAGACTAGTTGCAGTTTTCTCCACATGAACATTTAGGAGCACAAAATCAACCAAACATGGTCTTATCAGACCCTTGGTTTTTTGATCTATTAAATTCCAATCATATTGGGAGGTCGAACTGTTGGTTTTGTACTGGATATTGCAACCCATAGATCTCAGTCTATGAGTATATCCTCCATTTTGAGTTTCCACAACTCAAAAAAAAATTCCATTGAATTTCTCCATACCTATTCTTTTAGATGTGCTTGCCATCTTAAAATTGCAAACAGGATTTCAAAGTTCTCTTTGCAAGAACACCCGCTAAAACTAGATAAGCACAAAAAACCCTTCTAACCCACCAAGGAAACAAAGGTGATAAAGCTTTGTTACCAACTGAAAGGAAAGTCGAGTGCGGAAATGCTTCCCTAATACAAATCAATCAAGGAGGAGGTTGAAAAACTTTGTTTCAAATCTTTACTTTTACAGTTAACTTAAGAATGCACTTGCAATTAATTATTATCTTTAGATTTAAAGCATTCAACACATAACACAAAATTTTATATGGGAAAACCCTTTTGGGAAAAACCCACACACCAAAGCACAGAATAATTGTATTACAATAATATGGAAATTACATACAATATTCAAAGTCTATGCTCTTGCATGTGTCGATTCACTGTGATACAATTCTAGAGTGAATCTGGTAGATAATGACAAAAATATTACAATCACATTACAATAATAAATGCACTAAGGCATCAATATATATCATTCTAATACATGGGTATTAATTTGTACCATGTGTCAATATCCTAGTCTACATGCATGTAAATTGAAAATCAACAACATGCACGAGTATCAAGTGACCCAATTAGCAACCTATCAAACATGTACATATATGTGCAACAACATGAAACAACATGCAAGCACATGAAAGGATTGTAGCTCTAAAAAATCAACCTCACATGCTAGACATCCCATAGAGAAAATTAAATTTACTATGAAAATATAACTCATCCACAACTCCTAGTCACTCTAAGTACAACTAAGTCTCCATAAAGAAAGTTTCCTCTTCAAGCTTCAGTAAACAAGTCAACAAACTTGCCACATGGCATCAAGGTGCCCCTCCTAAAGGTCTTTACGAATTTCAATTATCAAACGTGTTACATGCCCCAAGATGACAAGTGCCACCTTTCGTTTCAATTTTTGAAGAGATAAACTCTCACACAAGTGGACCCTACCAATACTTATTTCCAAAATACATTGCCACATGTCAACATGTCACCCATTTTTGAATCGAAACAATTGTCTTTTCCCAATGAAGTGCCCATGTGACATGTGTCACAATTTTTCCTTTCCACACCTTGTATGTAGGATGCCAACTCCCTATTGGGTCCCACAAAGTGATTAGCAATTTGGAAACAAATATTATTGCATTTAATAAATTAATTCAACAACTTAGAAGTAAATAATTAATAAATTAATCATGGGACTCACTAAAGTTGAGACACCTTAATCCCAACAAAATTATCCTAGCAAGGAACCACCTAGAAAGAGGGTTATTCAAAAGAAAGATTAAGGAACTCTTCATATTTTTTATCAAAACCTAAATAACTAGTGGTATAAGAACACCCTAGCCAAGAGGTGAAGGAAAAAATTAATAGCCTTAGTGTTACCATTCCCTTGAGAAGGCCACTGAAAAGGACTACAAGATAGATTCCCTGTGGAATAGGAGTTCAAATCCTTTGCTAAGGAAGAGGAAAGAAGTGGATTTGGTTGTGTGAATGAATCCTTTTCCTAAGAGTAAACTACAGTATTCCCTATGAGGGATTTTTAGGTGGGATTATATTCATGGTACAAGACACACTTTCTTATTCTAGCACTTTCCAATGGCTTACAAGGTTTTGGAGGTACTAGAATTACAACATTGCCTTTTCTACCTATGCTTGGATGTGAAAGTATGTAGAGGTGAGAACACATACTTGCTTCTTGAGAGAAAAGAACCATTCAATAACCTCAACATTGAATATAACATTATTTTTATATTTGTATCTAGCTAAAATAAAATAGAAGCTCTAAATTTTTATAAACTTTAGCAATATAAGATGTCCAAGGAGTTGAATCCCCAAATAGAATAATTCTCCAAGGGAAAAATGAAGAGAGAGCATACAAAAAATGATGGATTCAATATCAAGAACTTTGGGACTTAGGGTAGGTTAAAAATATATGCTTGAAGGTCTCTAGAATATTGTATGAGAAATTTTAAATGAGTAATTTTAATGAGACATATTTTCCTTAATAAGAAGCACTTTATAAACTAGACACCATTTAATAAAGTGAGCAACTTTAGGCTCTAGTTTGGGTTCCTAAATACACTTAAGCCAACAAATCAAATTCTAGAGGGAATAATTCAATCCCCAACTTCAATTTGCCTTGGAAGATGATGTGGACCCCCTTTAATGCAAATCCTTCCACATTTGTTTATTTGTGCTCAAATTATTAGGAAAATTTATTGTGAATGTCATTTGTGGATTCATACCTATTGTAGTATATTATTTAGGAGTATGCTTTACTAATTTTAGTAGTTCTTTTAATGATTTAGTCTTTATAAAATAATTTTTTATATACATGCTACTTTTAGAGTTAGAGTTAAAATAGGGCTACTACTTGTTGATTCCTTTTTGGGTGGTAAATGGCAACACATTTTGTGGGTGAGATAAGAGGAAGTTTTTGGAGATTTGTAAAAAAAATCTAATAGAAATATGGTTTTCTTTATTTTTATTTCAAGTCGGAAGGTTTAATTATCTATGCTTCATGTCTTCTTGCTAATATTTTCTTCCCTATTTGTTATATTTAATTATGATTCTTTATTTATTTTTCAAGTTGTAAAATAGAGCTAGCACAATAGAAACATAAAATAAAATTTTACACCATTTTAAAATAGAAATAAGGAGTGTTTGCACCATGAAGGGTAGAAGATGAAGGGATAAATTTTTTGTAAAAAAACCCTAGTGTAGAATTCTTGAAAGTTGTATTAGAATTGCATTATTGAGCCCTTTGAAACCAAATAAGAGGTAGTTGAAGGCCTAGCTTATAAAGCATAATGTTAGGTATAGCTTTTAAAGCATAAAATTAAGCATGAGTTCCAAGATACAAAGAATGGAAGGAAAGTATGCATTGGAAAGGCAATACTTATGTTGTAATATTGACCAAGGGATCTATTCTTTATACATGATTAAGTCTCTAATAGTATGAATTCATTTTCAAAAGAGTCTAAGTATTTTGATGTTAGGCGTTCTAGATGCACCAAAATGGGCACACATGGAAATATTCATTTGGTCAGTTGATTTGGCATTTTTATTGTTGGGGATGAGACAAAATTTGGTGAAGAGACATGAATGCTTGAATTATTTGTTTGATATTGGTCTTTTCATGGTAATAATAAATGGATAACAATCAACTAAGGTGTTGTTCAACACACATGCAAATTTTAATCAATATTTTCCATTTTATGTTTAAATGCATTCATTTCACTTGATTGCAAACTTTTAGATGTTTTTGATTGGTTGGTTTACAAATGTTGATATTTTTATTAAAAAATTTAAAATATGATGCATATTAATATTTTTTTCTATGTTTTCATTACTTTTTAAGGCATTTTTGTATTATGAATAAAAAAGTAGATTTACCTAATTTAAATCACTAATTATACTAAATCAACTTGTAATTTGTTTTTACAGGCTAATGGTTACCTGACCATTTCAGGTAGTTCTTGGATGCAAGTTCCTGTGTAATTGGTTGTTTTGTGTTTAAGGACCTTGTTAATTAAAACCTTTTCTATTATGTGCATATTTGTGTATTTGTGTTGGTTATTTGATAATCTGCTTCTGATTCACTGCTAGTTGTCTTTGTTCTATGCTTTTGCAGCTTGGTCTTTTTGTGTGGGTTTTGGGTCCCCGTCAAAACCTGCTTGTTAATGGTTTCAATTCCATTCAAAACTTGTTGTAAATGGTTTCGGGTCCATTCAAAACCTGTTTTTCCCCCTTAATTAAAACTTGTAATTTATTTTGTAAAATAAATGCATGAACTAATTAACTTCTTAATTAATATTAGATAGTTAATAATTACACTAGATTAATTAAATTTATATGATTAATTTTATGTAACTAATTATTTAAATGTTATTAATTCAATAAATATAATTATCTAGCCAATAGTGGCATGGTCTGATGGTTGAGTTGTTGTGTTGTTATCCTTGTCATTAAGGTTCAAACCCCACTAGGGTGTAATTGTTGAGAATTTATATTGGGAATGAGGTCCCCCATTTGTGACCTCACCAATTCATAGCTTCGAGTCAAATGCATTTACCCCTTGTATTATACCAATAGTGGCATGGTGTGATGGTTGAGGTGTTGTGTTGTTATTCTTGCCATCAAGGTTCAAAGCCCATTGGGGTGGATTTGTTGAGAGTTTGTATTGGTGATGAGGTCCCCCATTTGTGACCTCATTGGTTCATAGCTTCGGGTCAAAAGCATTTACCCCTCTTAATAAATAAATAAATAAACACAATTATCTACTATAAGTAAGAACTTGAAACAATAAAACAAAATAAGATTAGGAAAATTTATCTTTCTTCTTTTCAATCTTTCTAGGAAAAAGAATGATAAGTGGATAAGATTTAATCAATCACTTACAAGGTCACATAAACAAAAGAAATAAATTGTTTATTTGAATATAAATAATAAAATATTTAGATCTAAAGCTTTGAATATTTCTTTGTTTGATTAGCACTAGAAAGATGTTAATTTGATTCTAAAGAGTTGTTGTTGAAGGTAGCTAAGATTCACTGAGAAAATTTTGAGTGTTCTCTTAGAGCTCACCTCTAAGAAGTCTTAGAGGAGTCCTACGAGAATACTATAGGAAAGATCCATTGGGAATATATGTATTTTGTGTTCTCTTTTCTTTTTGTTTCTAGTAGAGAAGATATGAATACTTGAGATGAATACAAATCTTTAAAGTTAATAACATTAAACAATATATAGAAGAAAAAAAATCTTCTATTTATAACCTTTTTAATCCTATCAATATCTAAGCTAATAAACTAAAATTGTCCTAATTAAAATAATATTTTATAGACTATTTTATAAACTACTAAAAATAACTCTAAATCTAATTAAAAATATACTTTTACATCTAGAGTTAGTTTATTTTAAGTGCAAAGAAAGTTTATGTTGGTAGTTGAATCCTCGGAACTCCAATATCTACTTTGGTTCCTCCTTTTATGATAGTTAGATAGTGGGTCTAGACCAAGGCAAGGCTATACTAAATAGGATAGGGATAATATGATAAGGTTGACAATGGTTAAATGATGGTTGGATAATAGTGGTTAATATATACAATTAAATAATGGCATCAAGAAAATAATGCTTCATATTGGGATATGATTATTTTCTTTCAAAATTTGGACATGTGAAATGGCCAAGCTTGACTTGTTTTTAAGAACCTTAGTCATTGCAATAAAGAGCGTGATCAAGGTGGATATAAATTGGTCATGAACAAGTCAAGAATTAAAGGGAAACTTGCATTTTGGAATTAATCATGTGTATTTGGATGAATTGGACGAGTTCACCACTTTGAGTAAGTTCATCACTTCGCTAGTAAAAAAACTCATTATGAATAAAAAGGTTCACCTCTTGACAATAGTCGTAAATGCATAATTTAGGTTAACAAACTTAGGTTTTAAGTTGAATGAACATAAAAGAGAAAACATATGACAAATGTAAAATATAAGGAACATATAGGGGGCTCTATATGGTCAATAAATGTTTTTTTAATCTAGAGACACTTGTCAAATACATTAGCTTTTTTATTTTTCGCCTCAAGTAGGACTATTTTATGGATCTTAGTTATCATTAGGCTTGCCATGTTGGCTCATTAATTTTTGGGCACTTACAAATCTCCCCTAGGGAAATACATTATATAATTCTTGGTGGATGCCACTTCATAACATGTGGTATGGGCCATTGACTCTACTTACCTATACTTACCTTTAGCTCGATGGATCACAAATAACCTTGTAAACACAAGAAAAGAGATCACATGAAATATAATAAGTTTAAGAGTGAACTCAAGATGATAAATAGTCATGGGGTTAAAATACCACTTGATCTATGTTCTCTCCTATATTCATGTCCAACACTTGTAGAATGAAAAATGACAAGGGAATCAAGTGAATTTTAAAGGTATAAATGGCTTCTTTTTTCTTTTACAAAAGTGGGGATGTGAGGATTTAACATGAAGTTTAGGTTCAAGCACACACCTAGGATATCTAGTGCATAATAATTGCATAAACTATGACACTTGTCAAAGAACTAGGTCAACCTATATAAATAAAATTAGGTTTTCAAAAGGTAAATTTATATACATGAGGTTGAGAAACTAAGCTTTGGGAAAACATTGACTATTTTAAGTGAGGAAGTAGTCAACATAGGTATCATGATACAAAGATCATAGCCATTGTAGGTGAATAGGGTGACATGAAATGACATGTACACAATTTTTAAAAAACTATCTTCATTTTAGAAACCTATTTTTCTCAAATTTATCACTTGGGAGTAACCAAAATTTGTATGGAACCATAAATAGTGTTAAAATATTCATGTCTAGGCAGGGAATACATGTGCACTTTTTATTTTATGTTAAATTCTATTTTTATTAAGTTATTTATTTTTTAGGGCAATGACAAGGCAAATTTGCCCCTTCGTGGAAACTTCACTACTTTGGCAACTATTTATTTTCCATGGTGATTTTGTTTTTACCATAATGAACATATTTTTTTCTTAAAGATCACATGTTTTCCATGGAAAACATGTGTTTTTTACCTATAAAAAGTAGTGAACATGCTACAAAGAGATAAAAACTAAGTTTCATTGTAAAAATTTCATTTTTTTGATGTTTCTTTAACTTTGGTATTATTTTTGAGTTCTTGAAGGGTGTTTATGTCTAATGGAGTGGTTCTCATGAACATGATTTCCTCTGCATCTGAACTTCTAGATACATTATCAAATCTTAATATAAGATTATTTGATCAAGTGAGATTATTATATGTTTCAAAGATTCCCATAGTCACCCCTTGTAGTTGTATCATATATGACATTTTTACTTATTGAGGTATAGATTGGTACACCTAATTTTCAAAAGTTTATGGAGAGTGGACCATAACTCTCTATGATGTATATAGGATAATTGGGATCCCAATCTTGGGAGGTTGACTTACTTTAGATAGTTGTTGGGATTTGAGAGAGGGAGATATGGATTGCCCATATTAAGGACACCCAACTAGATGTTGATATAATGAGGGGAATGGAGTTGTAATTTATAGAAAGAAAGACCATTTTGATCATTTAAGAGGCCAACACTAGGATCATTGCAAAAAACTAGCTAGTAAAAATGGTGGTCACATAATCTTATTGAATTTCTCCCCAAATATTAAGGCCACAAATGAGGAGGGATGGGGGTATTTTTGGGGGATTGATATCTTAGCCTATATACACTCATATTTTTACATGATTACTAATAATAGCTCAAATCATAAGCCACCAATGATTAGTCATGGGTTTCAAATATTAGAACACTTCATCCCATTTTAAAGAGGGATGTAATGCATGAACCTAGAGCACCTTGGGCAATGAGGTCGGTTATAATTCATTGGTTCATGGATGATATTTGGGGTATTGATAGCATGAATGGTCCATACATGATTGTAGACCCATACATAGTAATGAGGGATATTTTATATGGTGATTATATGGTGAGAGATGGTTGTAGAGGCATCAAATATTTTATTGATAGGTGATTGAGGGAGAGACACACTTTGTGGATATGGTGGTTTAATATTTTAAATTGGTACTACTTATAGTTTTCCCTAGGTGGGGATACTATATAGGGGGTGTGTGAGGCTTTGATTGAACCTATAGGGAGATCAAAGTGGATGACCCTAATTTCTAATGCTCATATCCTACAAGGGAAAGGGTGAGTATTAGGTGTACTAGTTGTAACTATTGGAGGTTAGTTGGAGTAAGATAAGTTACAATATAAAAATCCACAAGAGGAGAGATTGTGATGGGAGAAATCATGGTGATCATGGATAAAAAGGAGGATAACATCAACTATGATTATAAAAAGGATGGCTTAGTGAGAGATTAATGCATTGATATTATCTAGTAGCATAAGAGTCATCACAATCTTAGATACAACTTATCACGGACAGAGAGTGTAGTCCCAAGAGAGTGACATGGAAATTTAGAGGATCTGCCATAAAAGGGTCCATCGTCCAAGATTCCACCAAGAGAAACACTAGATCCCTTTAGTAGGAGGGAGATCCCCATGAGTAGATCTTTTTATTTATTGCTTAATTTATTATATATATGCATGTGTAATGTATTCATTATGCAACTTGGATGATGTATACACATGTGTACTTATAAATCATATTCTCTTGATGAGGGACACGATTATAGTTGATCTTGTGTATCTTATCTTTATTGGATGTAATACAAAATTTTTTGCTCCATCCTAGAACATGCCATTGAATATTTTGGCTTACTTGATTCACACTTTTTGTTCTTACTATCAACTATTATTATTTTAGTTGTTTCTATAGTTGCAACCATCTTCACTATTGTGGTTATTATTCTCGATCACTGGGGTATTAGAAACCCTATAAGTGGTTGGATTTCTATCCCTTAAAAATTAATTATAGAAGGGTTACTCCTATATTAATTATTATAATTTTATATCTCATTCTATAAAAGTATATAATCAACCTTCCCAATTTATTCATAAACTCTTTCTCCACTATCAATGGTGTGATATTTAACAATGAAGATAACCACCCAAGATACACAATACCTAAATGAAAGCACAAAGAAGGCCAATATGATAGAAGCTTCTCGAAAGGACCATGGATTAGAAGATGTGGTAAGAAAGATATGTGGAGCCTCCTAAAATTGTGATTGAATGTTCTTTTGTGATCTAAAGGATCCCCTACCCAAAGAGGCCTGTCAACTACAAAAGGAGAGTTAGGAGAAGAATCATCATCCTTTGAAGGTGGGTTATGTGAACCCTCATCATTAGTGTCATCATCTGAAGTGGAGGAAGAAGACTCCTCATCACAATCAAAATGATTATTATCCTCTGAAGAACTATCATCATGATGCAAGGAATCAAATCTAATCATGGTGGGAGAAGTGTCGAGAGAAGAACTGAAGGACTCTCCTCAAAATGAACACTCTCAATGAAAAAAACATGTGTGGTAGGATGGAGAAGCATGTAGCCTTTGAAATCATCTAGGTATCCAAAAAATATGCAAGGCTTGCTCTGTGGATCCATAGCCTTATGTTTCTCTATCAGAATGTGGGCCCATGCACTAGAGCCAAACAATTGAAAGTGTTTAATTGAGGGTTTTCGATCATACCACTTGCTTGAAAAGGAGTTACCCCCTTCACAACTTTATGAGGAACTTGGGTTTGGATATAACACACATAATCAATGGCTTCTACCCATAAAGATAGTGCCAAATACTTGAAGTGAATCATACAATTGGCCATCTCTTTCAAGGATCAATTATTTTATTTTGTAACTCCATTCTGTTGACGACTGTGGGGAACTGTATGCTGAAAATCAATGCCTTTTGAAGCACAATACTGCACAAATCTATGGTTAACATATTCCTCCCCATTATTTGTATGTATAACTTTGATGGATTTCCTGGTTTGTTTCTTTACAAATTCCTGAATTCTAAGAATGAATCAAAGACTTCATACTTCTATTTGAGAAAGTACACAATAGTGTACCTAGAAAATTCATCAATGAATGTTAAAACATATTGAGTTCTATTGAAATATGATTATGGCAATGGCCTTGCCAAATCACTGTGTACCAACTCTAAAATATGTGAGGCTCTCCAAACTTTACCTTTGTCAAATTTCTCTTCAGGATTCTTTCCAAGAATGCATCCTTGACTTCAAGATTCTTTCCAAGAATGCATCCTTGACTTCAAGATTCTTTCCAAGAATGCATCCTTGAAAAATACCATAAAAAAATTGAACTATAGGAAATCCTGTAACCATTTCCTGTTGATTGAGCTACTATAAATAATGGTAGTTAAATCGACCAAAAGTTGTTGATGCCATAATTACTCACATCATTTGAATGATTGACTAGAAAAAATGAAGGTGGATCAAGAAAAAAAGTGAGAGAAAAAATAAAGTCATGATTGATGATCTTTTATCCCAACTGCAACTGTAGAATCATTGTGCAACTCATGAATCACCATTGAATCAAGAGTAAATTCAACCCTCTTTCATGTACCTATGTGAGTGATTTAGTAGATTGATAAGATATTAGTTGACAATGAGGGTACAAAAAGAACATCCTAAAATGTGTCATCCCCCATATCAATAGACCCTCTCCCACACACCTCAATAGGAGTGTCATCAGCCATCAAAATGGAAGGAATAGTACATGGATTGAAAGATGCAATCTCGTCCTCAAATGAATCCATGTGGTGTGAGGCACCAAAATCAAGAACATGTGTGGATAGTGGAGAAGCAACTACTAAAAGGGCCTTGCTCTTTCCTTTTCCCTTGATGTTGTCATTAGCCTTATGAGACTCCTCATCTCAAATATGTTTGATGGAATCAGGAACATTGAGATTATTCTTTTCAAGAATGTGTGTCAAGTGATCAACTTGTTTCTTCAAACATTTGTGCTTATCATGACCAGGTCTTTTATAATAGGCACATTTGAACTTCTCTTTCTTAGACTTGTTTCCTTTGAGATGAGGTTTCATTAGATTCTTTTGGAGCATATGATTTATGATCCTTCTTCTCTTTTCTATTCTTTTGTTTCTTATCCTTATTATCACTTTTTCTTCATTGATTATTTATGCCATGGTTGATAGTCAAGGCATGTGACTTATAAGACTTAAGAGTTCCCATCTGGATTAGCTTATCTTGATCTTGTGTGAGAGAAGTAGCAAAATTATCTAGAGATGGTGTTGTGAATTTAGACCCAAATGCATCCTTAGTAGCATATAAGGTAGAAACAAATACTTAATATTATGCTTAGCGAGAATACTTAGAATCAGTTGTTCATATTTCTTATCAATTCTACATTGCTTTAGTTGCAGCCTTAGTGATTTCAATTTGGTGAAGAAATCTTGAACTATGTTGAAGTTGATTGGAATTAAACTAATTAGTTCATTTTCTAAAATATGACCCCTCATAGAATCTTGAGTGCCAAAAATAGATTATATCTTTTTCCATATTTCATTTGGAGTATTCAAAGATTCAATATGAAAGAGGAAATTAGGAGATACAAAAAAACACAATGCTTCATATGCTTCATCACATAGATATTAAACCACTTAGGCTTTTATTTATCTTTAGTAGGTTCAATTTCTACTAGAACATTGTTATTCTATACAAACCAAGACTTCATAAATGAATTTTCATTTTAAAATTCCACTCAAAATAGCTGTATGCAATTAGAATAGGTACTGTTGTTTGAGCCATGATGAATAGATGCAAAAGGAAGTGTAGAAAGAAAGTGAACACAAGAATGCCAAAAACCTCCCCACCCTTTTCACTAGTATCAAAAATCACTCCCCCAAAATATTATAAGTTGGAACTTTATAGTTTAGTGTGTTTACAAAGCCTTTTCCAAGATACAATGCTCAATAGGCTCAAAATAGCCAAAATTACAAATTCTAATACAAAATTAACTTGAGAGAAAATATAGAAAATTAGCCTTATAGTTGTGTAGCTCTCTTTACCACCTTTCCAACGTCTATTCATTTTCAAAAATCAAAGTACTGGGGAAAAATTTATGACATGTTGAAGAAATTAGAAACAAAAAGCACCAACCTAAAATATATAGCAAAAAGTGGCAAAAAATATTTTCAATACCTTCATAGATGGCAAGGTCCTTTTGGCTGAAAATACTCCATCCTTAAAGGTTGGAGATAACTCATCAATTTATCTCCTAGATATTAAATTATAAACTCACTTTGTTATCCTAAGCAAGCTTAATAAATGTGTAGGAAAAACCTATAACTAAGGGAAAATAAATTATCCCACTAGGAAAATAAAAACCTACACCAACAAACCTTATCTTTTTTTTTTTTTTTGTTCTTTCTAGAGTTCAAACTATTAGAAGACTAGTGCTACACACAAATGTTTGTGTGATGCATTAATGTATTGTGATATTTTTTTTATCTAGTTACTATTTTTGAGTGTTTTTCTATGTATATCCTACCTAGATTACTGGTGCTTGCTCAATATGAATCCAAATTACTTGTCAACCTCTTCCTCTCATTTTTGGAATCTATATGTAATTTTAGAAAACTCTCTCTTACACACACATTGTAGCTCTCTTGCATTCTATAGCTTTCTAAAGAACTTATTTCTTATTGGTTCCTCTCTATGAGCACAATAGTAGTTCTTTAGCACTCTTATAACACTCTTGTGACATGGAGTCCTCAAGATTCTAAAGGTGATATTGTTCTTTCTTTATTGTTATTATTTTTGTCTTTTCATTGTTACTACATCTCTCTTGTTGTACAGTGACCTTGAGCACCTTGGGGTATTCACATCCTTATTATTTTCACATTCTAGTTTACATTATTTGTAGTTGCACTAATCTTACCATTCCTAGATATACTTGGGATAGAAGCTCAAATGAATAATATTTTAATTTGTATGTAGTGGCTATTATAGAGGTCAAAAGACCAATATAAGGGTTTTTCGTAAAGACAAGCCCCCAAAAAGCCCTAGAAAATTTTATTTTCTTTATGTTTGCAATAATTTTGAGAGAACTCGTCCACATAAAGGTATGCAAGTGCATTATGTTTTTTTTATCTTACTCTAAATTCTTCATTAAAATGATGTAAATATTGTTATTTGGCATATTCCCCTATGTACTTTCATTATCTGGTATACTATTGGTACATTCTTGTTTCTAATTTTGTAGACTGGGTGAATAATTGAGCAAGATTTAAATATTTTATAAAATATCACTAATATTCTATCCATACAAACTATAATGTACTATATGCAGATGTTTACATGATATGTTGGTATTCTGGGAAGCGACCTACACTTTACATGTCAAAATCCTTATTTTTTCTTATATATTTTTTAATTTATTTTTCAATTTTATGCTTCAAATTATAGTAAATTAGTGTTTTCATTCCTAATATATTAATTAAAATTTTAAAGGTTTGAGTACCTTAAATTTTAGCTTTCACAAACTTGTGTAATTCTTTTTATAGAGCTTATGTTCCAAATCACAATCAAAGATATTCAAGATTTGTTGCTACATAACTTGCAAAAATAGAGGTCATGTTTCTGATGACATATAGAAAACTTGATTGAAAGAGAAAATAAATGGGGAGGAATGTGGTGATATAATCTTACCACACTATTAGAAAATAATGGAAACACTTACAAAACAAACAAATTTTAAAATTAAATATATTTGGTGATATAGGATTGCTTTTGGCTAGGGATACTTCTACGTCATGATACTTTATGTGATGAGGGTACTGTTATCATGAGGGATTGCACCCGAATGCAAAGTTGTAAAGCTTAGCAATCCCGTGTAACATGGAAACACTTTCGAGCCTGTGGGTTGCTCATAATGAAAGTGAATCTCTATATTATGGGCTGGTTCACCTTTTTGATTTGTAATGAAACTAAAAGACTTATACAGGAAAAGGGATAGAAGGCTAAATGGAATGCAAAACTGAACTTAAAAGATGGTGATGCACCTAACTGTTGATGAGCTTGCAATCTGATTCACAATGACTTTCAATGTTTCTAATTGCACCACTAAATCCAAATAGCTCAATCACATAAATATTTCATATAGAGGTTTTGACAAAATTATCCTTTTCGAAGGAAAAACTATGTTTTTCACAACTAAAATGATAAAAGTGGTGACATGCACAATGTATAACCTGTGAATTTAAACTTAACTGTATACATACACTTATGAGAGAGACAAAAAATTAGAGGTTTCCAAATTGAAACACAATAAATTCCTTATCAAATCAAACACAATGATGATGCCTTAAATCTTGAAGGCAAAAACTTGATACTGTCGAAAGGTGGAAGGAAAAAATATGCAAAATAACAATAAAGGATAATTTTGTCAAAGCCTCTATATGAAATATTTATGTGATTGAGCTGTTTGGATTTAGTTATGCAAATAGAAACATTGAAAGTCATTGTGAATCAAATTACAAGTTCATGTACAGTTAGGTGCATCACCATCTTTTAAGTTCAGTTTTGCATTCCATTTAGCCCTCTATCCCTTTTCTTGTATAAGTCTTTTAGTTTCATTACAAATACAAAAGGGGAACCAACCCATAATCTGGAGATTCACTTTCATTATGAGCAACCCACAGGCTCAAAAGTGTTTCCATGTTACATAGGATTGTTGAGCTTTACAACTTTGCATTCGGGTGCAATCCCTCATGATAACAGGTACACTTTCCTTAACTATTTATGATGTTGTTGAGCATTGTGATGGAATTATTACTACGTTTTATGCTAGTCTTATTTCTATATCCGTAGATTCATAATCATTTGATGGCACATCTTATGAGGAGCCTTGGGAAAGTGATCCATGTGAGCTACCTTCTTTATACATGGTAATGTTATGCCTTATGATGATAGTTCAATAATTCCCATGTTGATTTTATTGATGCTTGATTGATTCATAATACATTACATGATGATACTATTACACTTATAAAGGAGTTATTTCTTGATTTCTTTGAATGTACTAGTGATGCATCTTTTACATGTTACATCATTATTTCTTGTAAATTATGACTACATAGATGATATCTTATTAATGAGTGAGTTTAGAATTTATTTTAATTAACTAATCCTTATGATGTTTAAATTCATCTCATACGATTTATAGTTTATTTATGACATTGAACGTGATTTTATTGAGTATTTTTCTTTCCCTAGAATGATTGATGATAGTGTGGAATTTTCCACATCTTCTAATGCTACATCTTTAGATATTTTGAATTGTCTATCGTCTCACCTTGATGTTTGTTTCTCCCTCACTAGTGACATTTCCTTAGGATATCCCATGGGTTTCTCTATGCACCATACACTTCTTATTGATGATGTGTCTTCATGCAGTGATAATAGTTCATAATTCTAGCTCTTCACCCTATACTTTTGTGAATGCATGTCTTGGGTTTTTGATTCATGTGGTACTAATGTTACAAATAATGATGATGATGATGATGATGATTTATTTTCTTAATCACATTTGATATTGTATATGATGATTATGCTTCTCAAATAACAAATGTTAGTGATACACATACATAAAAATGATTTACTTTTCTTGCCCTAGAGTGATTGATGATAGTGTGGAATTATCCATGTCTTCTCATGTTGCATCTTTAGATCTACTAACTTATCTATCATCTCCCCTTGATCTTTATTTTTACCTTGCTAGTAGTATTTCCTTAGGATATCCCATGGGTTTTTCTATGCACCATACACTACTTGTTGATGATGTGTCCTCGTATGGTGATAAATTTTCATGAATCAGAGTGCTTTACCCATTACTTTTATGGATGCATGTATTGGGCTTATGATTCATGTGGTACTAATTTACTACTAATGACGATGATGCTTTATTTTCTTAATCACACTTGATACTGCAAATTATTATTATGCTTCTCAACTAATAAATGAGATAGTGATACACATGTTTAAATTATTTTATTTTTCTTTCTCTAGAGTGAGTGATGATAGTGTGGGATTTTCCATGTCTTCTCATGCTACATGTTTAGATATTTTGACTTCCCTATCCTATCCCCTTGATTTTTATTTCTCCCTCAATAGTAGCATTTCCTTAGGAGATGTTACATCCTTAATATTAGAGTATACATATGGTTATGAGTAGTCAGCTTGTGGCTACCTTCACTCTTAATTAAGTCATATTATCGTTATTATATTTTTTATTTAGCTATTTAGGTCATCCTAAGGCTTTTATAGGGTTATCTAGATTGGCTTGGATGATATCCTAGACATAAGTAGGGTATATATAGGAGGTAGAGAGTCTGGTTTGATCATCAGATTATGAATTGTGTTCTTATTGGAGATATTTGGAGGTTTTCCCCTCAAAGTGGCTTGATATTCTTAGTTATTATCAAGTATTTTATATATTCCATATCATATCTTCTATTGTGCAATTTATTTCATTATAGGAGATCCCATGGGTTTCTCTATGTACCATACACTACTTATTGATGATGTTTTCTCATGTGGTGATAAGAGTTCATGAGTCTAGTGCTTTAACCCTCACTTTTTTGAATGCATTCCTTAGGTTTATGTTTCACGTGACACTAATAACATATAATTAATAATGATGGTGATTTATATTCTTAATCACACTCTATACTACAATTATGATTATGCTTCTCAATTAAAAAATGCTAGTAATATACATAATAAAATGTTTTCATTATACCTCTTAGTGCCCATATAGTTAGAGATATTCATGTATTGGTACATGTTGAGGATGAGATATTTCTAGTGTACACATTTAAAGTAACTTTAATTGATGAAGTTACATCATGGTTGATTTATCTAATGCTTCATACTATTCATTTATGGATCTTACATATTCTTTCATAGCACATCTTACTTTTAGTCCTCTTGAGTTTCTACAAGATAATGCCATCTTTCAAAAGTGACTAGCATGTATTTTCATATATATTGTTAGCCCACCTTAATTGAATCAAGAGAATAAGGAGTTCAATTTTTTGAGCATTAATATAGTAAGGTCCATCCTCTTGATAACATGGGCAATTTCAACATAATTGGGTGAGAATGGCTTCTCATTTTTGTTTTATTATTTTTCTTTCTATATTCATGTTGTTTCCATGTTCTTAGAGTGTGGAGGATGTAAGAAACCTTTACTAGTTCATATTGATACAAGTTACTTTGAATATGTGTGTTATTTAGGCCACTTCTTCCTTATGTTGACAAAAAAACATAGAGCTTCTTCTATTTTGTGTGTTAACTTTGGCCTTTTTTACCAAGCTTTATATTTCACGCTTCTCCTTTTATCATACATTCTATGGAGTTTGTACATGTATTTTTCTATGATTCATGTCTTATTTTCCCACTCAGGGGTATCCCCCTTATGTTTACTTATATTGTCTATTACACAACCTTATCTTATGATTCTTACACTTACATGATAACCATGCTTATATTTATCATATTTACATCTTATGTCTCACATGCCTCTACTTTTCCTTCTTATATACATTATGAAATCTATATATGCTTACATAAATTTCTCACAATGGATTTTATCACTTTATTGTTGTTCTTTACAATGGGGGAACTTGTTTCCCCTTCTTACACATGCTTTTAAGATCACATCCTATCTTTTTATTACATGCTTGCCATATGATATTATCTATGACACTTATTGCACACATATTGAGTTTTACATGATCATATACTTTTCTCCTTTCCTCCAATTCCTTGCATCCTTACTTATAATTGAAGGGGGAATGCAATATCACTCACACTCTTTAATGATTACAATTGCACTAATTAGTTCATGGTTATGATGGCTACCATCATACCAAACAAACATTGGTTTTTTTTTGTAGGCTATCATTATGCCTAATGAATATCTATTTCGTTTGTGGACTACAACCATGCTAAATGGATAGTGGTTTTATTTAGTAAACTCCCGCCATACACAATAGATATCATTTTTTTTGTGGGCTACCACCATGCTGAATTTAGATAGTGGTTTTATTTTGTAAACTCCCACCATACATAATAGATATCAATTTAATTTTGTAGGTAGCACCATTGTGCCCAACATATATTAGTTTATTTTTGTAGGCTATCACTATGCCCAACAAATATCAATTTTTTCTCAATTTATTCTTCGTAGATGTTGTCTCTTTTTACTTTTTTTTTTGTTCACTAACATTATCAAGCAATTGGTCTCATGAGTGGTAGGCTATTAGTTGCTTCAAAGTATTTGTAGACATGTAATTAGTCCCCTTCGGTCTTTTGTTGTCTTGGTTGTATTTTATTGGTCCATGTTGGTTCTACTCTCTTTTTAATTTTGTAATGTTAGTTTTAGTATCACTCTTTGTGAGACCCATTTTGTTCACCTTCATGGTTGCTATGTAAGGGGTCAAGACCTTCTCGTGTTTTTACATTAATGTAAACATTATCAATCAATTGTGTTAATTATAGTTTTATATTTTTTTATCATATGTCACCCATGTAAATTTATGTTTACAAGTTCCAAGATGTAACACTCATTACAAGAAGCATGCATGGAATTATTATCCATATATATAACCTTTTGATGAGGGCTTTTTACTTAATTTCATGTTGACTTAGTTTGTTTAGTTTGACATGCATCTATATAGTAGCTCACATGCAACTCAAAGTGGTCCAAAATATAAGGATGAAAGGTACACACAATCGTTGTTCTTGTCCATTGTAAACTCACTTTATCTCATTTATCCTAAATAGAATGCATAGTGTGCAAGTGACAAGTTTGTAAATAGAAGTTAGCATAGACCCTTATCTAAATCCGACTAAAATCCAAAGATTTGGATCTGATTTGTAGTTTATTCATTCCTTTATTTTGGTTATATTTGAAGCCACATAAATGAACCTCGTTCAAATTTATACCAAAAAATTGACCCCCAAATCCTTAAATCTAAAATTTAAAATAGGTGGGCAACTTGAATCCCTTCCTACTAGCTCACTACTTACTGACTTTAGCATAGAATCAGGGCTTAAATTCGATGGCTGTATGAGGTATTTAGAGATTTTTGTCGTAAAATACAATCAAATTTTTAAGAAGATTGTATCAGATGAAAGGAGAGATTTTGGATAGACTATCAAAATTTATATATAATTACAATGATATATATATTTGATTTATATATAATTTTACTTACACTAAGGTATATCATAATGTTTTAAGGGCACCTTTGAATAGATAACCGTCATTAAAAAAATTGTTGACAGGCAAGATCGACTGTCAAATTTAAGCCTTACATAGAATATATGATTTGTATGTTAAGACGTTGGATTAAAAAAGAAATCCTAATCCACTTTCAATAATCTAATACAAAATAATATTTAATATTACCACTCTCTCAACTCATTATTGTAGTTCTTATATGCTTGTCATGAGTATTTTATTGCTTTATCCAAGGATCTGGCAAAGAAAAAGTGTTTTATTTCTTGACACAATGAAAGAAGCTCCCTCCTCTGCTCTACCTTATCCTGAAACAAACAGACATTACATCACAACTTCTGAAAAGTCAAGATTCAGGTATTCATCAATCATCGTCTCTGTATTCTCCATTGATGATGGTGATGGCGAGGGAATTCATCCAACGTAAACGTGACATCCTCTGCGCCCACACAATCAGTGCCACCCATCATCGTCAAACGTAAAACACCTTCCACCCCACATTTAATGGGAACTGTGTTCCAGGCTGGGGATTCCAAAACCCACGCTCAGAAAGAGGATTAATACGAATATATATTATTCAGGGGCCACCGTAACTTGAATCCGATTACGGTTGGGGACAGCTGCGTCATTATCTAAAAATAAATATACCAAGTTGCCTGAAATGTCATGATATGTTTAATATTTGGAGCTTGAATGCTCCGCCAATGGCTATCCTCTTCGCCGATTACAGTCAATTTGCAGTCTGAGAAAGATGTATTGCTAGAATATCCAGCGAACTATCAGACGCACAGAACGCCGGCGACCGTCAGCGAGAAGATCTCCGAGTACAGTCTACTTGAGTATTCCCGGTAAATCGGTCCCACTTGCCGGGAAAGATCTCTGCTGTCAGATCCAAATTTATCGGTAGGGGCGGCCAACCCTAAGGCGCTTTGTTGTCTGGCTATAAATGTGAAATTGCCTCTCCTTTGTCCCCTTCTGCTTTCTAACCTGCTGGTCCTACGGAAGGGGTTGCCCGGGCCCCACTGCCTCTGCTATTTCCGTTGGATAGCAGTAGGTTTTCATGCAGAGCTTTCTTGAATTTTGTAGGCCGTTGGTTATGAAAAGTTGGGATTTGTCAGCTGATTTCATGAACATTATTTTATTGTTTTTTTTCTTCTTACTAGGTATCAAAGAAAAAATGGAGAGAAAAATCTCAAGTGGTCTTTGGTAAAGTTATTTGGATTATTAGAGAAAAATTCACAATTTGAATTTGAAGTCTAAGATGGTTTTTTATAAAAATTATATTAGTATGATATTGTTATCACGATTAGTTGTATAGTTATATCATGAATAGTGTTTCGCATGAATTTATTTGTCATGAGAATCACTATTCATGATATATGGGTCAAGGAGTTTGACTCAAAAAAGTACACAAATAACAATATCATAATTTGAATTGTGGAAAATATTTCTTATTTATCAACAACATGATTACATAGATATTGCTATTTTTGTCTAATCTTAATTTAAGTTGTACTAGTATAAGGATTCAATTTGTCAAAGTCATCTAGGAGTCAAGCCTAGTCCATTCAAACTTTAATCAAGGAATATACCATTGTCCTTGCCACTTGAGATATGACCTTGTGGTATCTTGTGTTTTTTAAAGTTTTTTGTGTAGAAATAATGTTTTAATAGAAGAGATGAATTTCATATGGAAAATTATAGAAACTATGTATAAATATCTAATCCATATTTTTTTATTTTTTTTAAATAGAATTTAGACAAAGATGCCTTGTCAATTGCCACATAAACATAAAAATTACCTAAACTAGTTGAGAACTTTTAACTCTCGTCCTCAATACCAAGTTAAATATTAAAACTAGAAATGTGGAGCTCCTATTTTTTAAGAAAGACTCATTCTAATCATATACCTCCATTTTTTAATTCCATGGAAATGTTATCAAAGTAAAAGTAAGAACCTAAGCCCCTTTATGAAATCACTAGAACCTTGAAAGTTTAATTGATGGAGGGCATATAAAAATTTATTTAATCATTATTTAACCAAATAATTTTCATATCCTTATATATTTTATTTTAATATTTAGAATTTTTTCTAAATATGCACCTAAAAATTGTATCTTGGAATGTTGTGAATAAGTATGTGGACCTCATCCCTTCCTTGAAGGGATTTAATAAAATCACCTAAGGTACCCAAACTACAACTTGCCACTACACTACACTCGTTGAAATTTTCATAATAATTATTTGATTGTTCAAATGTGAATATTTTTTAAACGACTTATGCTACCTTATTTAGCGGTTTCATTATTTTTTGATAGCTAATTTTTAAATCATTGATCATTTTTGTTAGATTTAGTTAGAGGTGAGAAGTGCCTACTTAGAACTTTCCCCTCTTGTTTAACACCTGTTCTTAGCCCCTTCACTTTAATAAATAGTATGATAAGTACCTTTGATCATTCAATGTGCAAATTATCTCTAATCCTACAATTTATTTCACAATTAGTCTTTTTAGACATAAATTCTCAAGTTCCATTTTATTCACTATCATCTAACCACTTTAGACATCACTATGCCCACATTGTAGCATCCACAATGTTCAAAAGATGATTTTCTAATTTCAATGTTTACCTTTTCACTTGAGTTCACTTCCCTATCCCTTTTCATAGAAACATAAAAATGTGGATTTATAGAAAGGTAGCATACAAGAAGCACATAAAAAAGAGAAAACCATTTAAGAAAATGACACAATAGAATCCATTATTGCATTTCAATAGCTACATTTATGTGTGTGCAACCTAGTATTTTAATCTCTACACAATTACCAATAATTCATGCTATTATAGTCTCTTTAAATCTTTTTTTTTTTGGGGGGGGGGTCTCCATCATCAGTATGGAAGTTTTGTTGTTCAAATTCCTTAAGGAAAGACCCAAAGGTGCCCATGACACCACTCAATCTAGATGTGTAATTTTCATCATGTGGGTAATAGGTTGTAGAGTGGTAGATAATGAAGCAATAACCATATAAGACATCTCCATAATAGAATGATGTCATTGTGAGTGCCCAAAATTGAATGGATGAACATGGTAGGTAGGTTTGGTGATGACTAAGAATCCTTAATAATCCTAAATGAAATTTGTGAAAATGACTATGTGGAAGCTAAAACATGTCTATAAGATTAGGTCCCATTATCAATATTTTAGGACCACCTAATCACTTCTCACTTTTTCTTATGTATTCTTCCTTTTGACCTATAAATTTGATTGTTTGCTTCATAGAAAATTCAATGTGGAATTTTGAGTCTTTTTTCATGATGAATGAATGTTTAAATCATGGCATTTCTTTTTTTTCCATGAATTTTCTAGGTTCATCACAAAATTTTGTGATTTTTTCTATGAGAATTATGTTTTTTCTTCAATGATTTCATGACTATCCAAAATTATGACCTTCTACAAATAAATGAGTTCACTTAATTTACTTATACATGTGATTCATTTTCAAATGATGATTTTTTTTAGTTTTCCTTTGGTTCCTCCTTTAACTAAACCTAATCCAAATCCACCTTTTGAGTGCATGATTTTCATTTAGTGTTTGTTTATAAAAGAGCCAATTTTGAGTCATTTTGATGGTCTAAAAAATAATTATTTGACATCCTACATTCTACTAACAGTTTCTTGCCAAGCCATTATCTTCAATATGAGAGAATTTATTTCAGTGATCCAATGAATTTAAACATAGCTCTATAGTCCTTTAGGATTTTTAGTTCTTCCCACTTGCCTCTCGAGATTGAGCCACAAAAAACTAGGTGGAAGTATAAGGCATTTTCCTCCTTGTGGGACATTTCACAAAAATATGTCCTAAAGAATAAAAATCATAGAAAACCTTTGAATGAAGGGCCTTAATTCAAAGGTACAAGGCTTGCTAGATGTGTAAACAAGGTTTACATTAAGGTATCTTTGAATGAAGAATAGTGAGTTTAAATGAAGGTATTTTTCTCATTTTTTAAGTTGCATGCTCAAAATGCTTAATAAAAAGGGCTTCAACTAAAAGTAACTTCAGTGAAGGGCCTTTGATTGAAGCTCCTTCACTTGAAGACCCTTTTCTTAAACTTTAGTTTCTGCTCACTTGGTTTTGGATGGAAAATATGATTTAGAGTAAGGCTTCAACAATCAACTAAAATTGCTATGGTCTAAGATTTTATACAGTTGTATTCCTTGGAATTAAATTTTCAAAAAATCTAAAATTTTATGATTTTTTTGTTTAATTATTATATTTATTTTTTATTTCTAGTAAGCATGAATTTTTATCAACCATAAATGTCTTTATTCATTGCATGTGAAAAAAAATAAAAATAGATTTTTTTGAAAAATATGATTGCACTCTATATTGATGTCCTTCTTTCAAAAAAAAATAATAATTTAGATATATATACAAAAAACATATGCTAGATAATAAAATGTTACTTTAAATTATAATTTAATTTGAATAAATAAGTAAAACATATAAAAAATATAAAAAATATGCATCTGGAATAGATATTTGTCTTGATAATCATTATTTAAGAAATTATGAATCGATCTTAGTTCATAAAAATATTATGTTGGATGAGAAAATATCACTCATTAAAAATACTATAAAATATAAGAAACAAGTTATTAACAAATGATTAAAAAATGAGACAAGATATATTTTTTAATTTAAAATATATATTTATAATCTTTAAATGAAATCTCAAAAATTACTAGTTCATATATGTTTTAAATTCTTAACATTTTTCTTGCTAAAAGTGATATTAATTAAAAATATGTTGTTTTGAGTGTCCACATAAGCTAAAACAGGACACACCTTTATGCTATTAGATGCATAGGACAAGCTGGCTAGGGGTGGGGGTGAATCAATTGTATCAAAACCCTTATTAACATTTAGATCTTTATTATCCTTAAACCCTTATCATGCAATGGCAGAATGTAAACATATGAAATAGTAATGCAAACACATAAGAACACCATATTTACTTGGGAAAACCTAAAAGAGGAAAAACCACGGTGAGGATTAGCTCACAATATAAAGTAATAGCAACAAGAAATACAATAAGATCACTACCGGAGAGGGCTCTCGCGCC
>VDFB02351264.1:0-25904 GCA_007258455.2 Sequoia sempervirens
AAAATTAAATTTCAAAACATGAAATATTGAAACAAAGATAAAATGAAAGTTGATCAAGAAAATGAAAACCTTAATCCAAATGTGGGATTATGTCCTTCATGGATGTGGAGTTTTGCAATCTAGACAAAATTCATGATATGCAAGGTAATTAATGATAATTAATGAAGAAATGAGTTCAAATGACCCACAAAGTGCACTAAAATTGATCAAATTATAGATTCAATTCAAGAGAGTAAGTTTACTCAAAGCTTGTGGATGATTATTATGGAGAAATGCTTACTATTTATAGATTTTTGAAATGAGAATCAATGGTGAAGATCAAAAAGGCTAATCATTGGATGAAATCGAATAAGAGGAATGAGCACATGGATCAAGGATGAATCCAATGATTGAAAATAAATGAGGCATGGATCAAAGATTAAATCAACAGTTTAGGATTCATGAGAGACTCAACCAATTCCCTAATTTTTAAGAATTATGTTGGAGGAATGTTGGAGATATTTCCATTTGGGGGGGAATATTTAAATTAAAAAATGGAATATTTCAAGGGAATATTCATTATGCAAGTGGGAAAAGTTGGAGGATTTGAAAGAAATTAGATAATTAAACAATGAATTAAAATCATTTAATTGTGCAAGTGGATGAGAGAAAAGGCTTTAATTAAATAATCGTGAATTATTTAATCAAAGTGTGATTATGATAGTTAATTAAATAATTTGCATTACCTAATCAAATGATAATGAAATTAGTGTGGAGAATAATGAATTAACTAAATAAATTTGATTTAATTAATTAATAGGAGAAAAGGTGAATTTAACTAAATAATTGACATTATTTAATTAAATGGAGGAATTAGGATGAAATAGACTAGAAACAATGTTAGTATGAGAAATCAAATATGTGATATTATCAAGACAACTTTAAGTGACTACAATAAGATATATCTTAATTAGTATAACTTGGTATTAGCTGTGTGTTTTGTTCTTCTGAGATGGATGAATTGTAACACATGGTGTTTTTATATGTAGGAGATATGCCACCTAAGAATCCCTTGGAGATGAAGTACCAATACAAGGGATACCATCCACCATCCAAGATGTTCTCTCCATACATAGAGATTGGAGATATTAACCTCGATCATGTCAACATGGAGGAGTTCAAGAGGAGGATATATGATGAGGAAACTCAAACATGTGTTGCCACAGTATTGGAAAATTTTGAATTAGTGCAGGCAGCTGCCTTCCTAGTCACTGTTCAATCCTTGAAGTTGATATTGACTATTGAACACAATGAAGTGCTGAGAGGGGGGTGAATCAGTATATATTAAAAATAACCATTCTCATTGGCAGATTAAACATCACATCACATAAATTGAAAGAAGAGTAGAAGAGAAAACATGCACCACACAAAAGACACTAGGATTTTTTATGTGGAAAACCCAATGAGGGAAAATCACGGTGAGGATTAACTCACAATATATGTAGCTCACTACTACCAATATTTATAATGTTGCTTAAGGCTCGCTACCTATGGACTTGTAGTATAAGGTGTATAACCTTAGGGAAAGATACAAAGGACCTAATGAGACTCACTATCTCATAGCAAGATACATGAAAATTGTAATGAGAATAAGAATCTAAACTACTATGAAGAAGCATCCAACATATGTTGATGTTGTAGTCCCTTTTTCACACATTTAACCTTTCACACAGACTTCACACACTTCATGTTCAACATAATACTCTATCACAATTCTCTGAACTTCTTCACTTTCACAAATGAATTTGATATTCTATATATATCCTCTGCAACAACACAAAACCTCAATTAGGCTGGCTCGAAGATAAACTTTTAGAAGAAATGTATGATATCACACTTGTCAACTCCAAACATTTATCATATTGCAAGAATTTTTTTTGGATTAACACAACATTAAAATACCCAAACACATCATAACATATCCTCCAAAATAAAATTAATTAATCAATATTAGTCATTGATGAAGGAACAAGTTTATTGGCCCAAATAATAACGACACCACCAAAATGGTCAATTGTTCAACTTTACACCACCAAGGAGAGACCAAAATCATTGTGCAGATCAAGATGCAAGCATTGTACTCCATATGTACTATCTCCTCAACCTTCTCCTAAATAAATTGATCATCATATACTGGTGCAAGAGGAGAAACCCACTGAGTATACAAGAACAAATCATTCTAGAAAACTGTAACAATCTATCATTTGAAAAATGATCTTGCAGACCACCAAGACACCTGAGAATTGAAAGGAATAAATCATATACCTTTGTGAACATATCCCCAAGTCTGTATGATCACATCTATCTCACTAGAGGAATGAGGAGCATCCCAAAAGTCCTTCATCAATACTTTATGCTTCCAAAGCACAAATCTAAACACTGAACCACTTATAACTTTCATTGTATAATGTGTGATGACTTGAGACCTTGGATATATAACACCTTCACATCTTGACTATCTTATCTTTTGAACCGCAAGAAAAAAACTTATTATGCAGAAGGATGCAAACCAAAAATCCATGATTCTGTCACAGTGAATACCATAGAAAAGCTTTTACAACTTATCATTATGTGTGGTACACCAAAAAAGGATGATATCATATCAAAACATGTGTTCCAACCTTTGCATCACTCAAGTCACCATTTTCCTCATACAACATTAGCACCAACACATACCAACTATACAACAACTATCTCCAAAGTATATACACACTTCAACATACACAATTGATATCAATGATAGCTCATGTTGAGTTGACATCAATGACAACACCTATTGCCAATAATCTCCCCCTTTGTCATTGATAGAAACACACATATGCATCTCTCCCTATTTGACATCAAGGGAAAAGGACATTATAACTTCTATTTATAATATCCCAAAAACTATATGAGCTCCCCCTAACTATATATACTCCCTCTAAGATGAAGATGTCCCAAAATTGATGCTATATATATATTTAATAAAAACCAGAAGGATATTGCAAACATCCATAAAACTGTATAGAGCCAAAAAAAACTTATCTACACTTTTGCAACTCCCTTAGAAGGTAGAATGTTCTTATATATTACCTTAAGGTGTGCTAGAGTTGCAACCCAATTTTCTTTTGTTGAGACAAGAATATGATTTTGACATTCAAATTTATGCACAAATCCTCAGCTTCATCTATACCCCTCAAAGCTTTCATGTTTAGAATAGCCTCTTTTGCTTCCACAAGCATCCTAGATAGTGAAGCCAGTATCAAGTTGATTGTTTCCCTCAATTGACCAAACTATTTCTTTAGTTGATCTCTTTGTTCCTGAAGCAAAGACATATGCACATGAAGATTTTCCAATTGAGCTCTAGCGAATCTATCCTTATCTTTTCATACATCATACATCCTAGACATTTGAGTGATTTGTGACTCAATGGATTCAATATGATCCTTGATTCTCTTTGTGGAGATAGGTGATTTTAAACAAAATTGATAAAGTGCAATAACTTCATCAATGCACTTCTTAAACATCTCTATGCTTTCCTGCAATTTATTGTGTGTATTAGCATATCGTTCAGATACCTCAACCAATATTTTATTAGTTATATTTATCAAAGCTTCTTGTTCCACCTTTTGCTCAATGTATGAAGAATGATCCTTAAATGAATCCATTAAAAGCTTTAATTTTTGTTTTGGGGGCAAAGAATAATCTATTTTTATCTATGGTAAACCTTCTTGAATTATATTTAGAACATCATCTATTATTTTATTCTTCTTCAACTATTCTTGTAGAATTTATTTTATTGATGAAGCATATAAGATATCACCAAGCTATAATTTTTGAAGGGGAGAAATATTTGACAGATCTACATGTCCTTCATGAGTGGGGATTTGTAGAAGTTGAAGTCTTACCATAGGTTGGAACTACATCTACAAATACAATAGGTCCTTAAATGAATCTGAAGATGAGGAACTCTGACCTTTACCCACAAAATAATTTTGCTTCTCAGCTACCTTCTCTTTTGTATCAAGAACAATCTCAAGAATGTCTTCTCTTATATGCTCAATATTCCTATTTGTTGTGCAGTTTTTGCACACACAACCCACTAAAAGAAGGGACCCTCTTTTTCTTTCGTTCTTGGTGTTTTGACCCTTTTATTTTGAGAAATTACTTGCTTTGGAATGAGCTTGAATGTCTATCTTACCCGCATCAATGATCCCTCTATGGTATTTGTTGAAAATCTTAAGTTCTAGACTCACTTCGGGTTTTTCATTGTTCTCGGGAAAATCCTCTCTGGGTGGAATTCCCCAGATGTTTTGAAAACCCGATGGCTACTGCTTTTACACTATGATCCAAAAATTTTGGTACCTCACGAAATTTTGTGCTGGCCAGATTTCTTTGAAGTTTTGTTGCCTTGTCGAATTCCCAGGTTTTGTTTTGGATTGTCTTGTTGACTGCATTAATGCTCGATTGTATGATTTCTGTGACATGTATTTAATCAATTTTGGGGAATTCTTGTGCCATTGAGTTTTATCATTTATCTTTTACCATTCTGAGAGGCTTGATTTGGAGTGCTTGGCTTGATTTGGTGTTTGGATTCATGGATTTCTAGATTTGGTGGTGCATTTCCTGGGCATTATCATAGTTGCTACTGTTCGCTATGGTTTCAAATCTTGTTGTCCATCGTGGTTTTAATCGAATTCACTTCATCAATGGTATGTATTTATCACCTTGCTTTTGGTTGTTGAATGTGAATAATTCTTTGGCGTCTTGAGTTTTCTTGGAGTCAAGATTTTTGCGTGTTTGGCATTGAGCATCTTAAGGCTAGGGTTATTCAATTTTGATAGATTGATGACCCTAAGTGAGTTTGTGAGCCTACTTTCAGTTTCATTATGAAATAGCTTGTTTGTGTTGACCATGAAAGATCTTTTTGAAAACCTAGAAAAGCAAGTAAGTTGAGTCTAAGCTTGTTTTGTGTGTTCATGGTAGAATTTTAGGGTTTCAGGTTTAGGGCATCACTAATTCTCATCAATTTGCTTCGAAATAAGTTTAGAGTTTAGAGATGACCTATAAGAAGCTCAAATCAAACTAGCTTTAAGCCCCAGGTCCTCAAATTTGTGATCGTTCGATCAATTTGAGTGAAGCCACGGAGAAACGTCAACATTTAGAATTTTGAAGTCTTCACAGAATTCCTTAACTTTTAGAATTCCCTAGTTTTCCGTCCTCCCTTCATTTTCCCAAAGATATATGCAAAACCTAGAATTGTGCCCACCTCACGAATTTTCTCTCTTGACGGATTTTCCCGAAAGTCCCACCATCCGAAGAATTGGAGAGATAAACAAATTGAATGCTATGTGTCTTGACATTTCATGGTTAATTTGAATAATTAGAGAGATGATTCATGCTTCTTTTCTTCATTTGATGAGAAATTTATGATATTTATGCCATGTTCATTAAAATCCACCTAGTATGGAATTCCCCGAAATTCCTCTGCTTTAATTTCCCCGGATGGCTGAAAATCCCAAATTTCTTTGAATTTGTGCCTTGTGATGAATTAAGGGATTTTAATTATCATTTTTGAATTTGATGAGCTGACTTTGATTCTAATGTGGTAAAGAGGATTTATTTTGGTCTCTTGTCAATTGCAGGCTGAATCGAGTAAGGCAATTGCAAGTGGAACTAGGAGCAAGCAAATGGATTAAGGTCCTGTGGGATCTTCGATCTCAAAAGCAAAGAGAATCAAGATTGATCTAAAGAGTAAGGTTCCTAAGTCCAAGCTTTCCTCCATCTAGATCAAGGTGGGTGACACCAATGTAGGTTGATGGGATTGTGAGGAATTCAAGGCAAGAATGGCACAACAAAACCCTCCATTGTTGGCTAGAAGATTGATAGAATCAGGGTTAGCTCATGTGGCTAGTTTTCCTCCTACAATTCAATGCTATGAGTTGGTGCTTGAGTTTGCTAGGTATTATGATAGAGGTACACAAAGGGTGATCGGTCCTTGGGGCAGAGTGTTGGAAAACTTTTCTCTATTATCTGTGGCACAAACCTTTGACATGCATGACAGATCTCATGTGGTAGCTCTAGACTTGGAGGTTGCTAAAACTTATTTCGAAGATGATCCAAGCAAGGCTCTCCAGGTGGTCAATTCTTGGTCCGAGAAACCTAAACCCCACATCTAAAAGCTACCAAAACAATTGTTCAGGGAAAAGTTCAAACCAGAATATTATGATGCCATCAAATTACTTAGCATGATAATAGGTTTGAAGAGTGCAGGGGTCTTTGAAAATTGGATGTTCCTTGTCATAGTGAGGATGGAACATAATATTGATTATCACTGGGTAGGCATTATAAGTGCCATGATTTATGATCAACTATGCAATGTCTTGTAGATAAGAGCTTTACAATGACTTCTTACCTGTTCTATGCTTTGGCTAGGATCCATCCATATAAGGGATTGATTACAGGATGAACCTTTGGGCGGGATGTAATATATGAAGTATATCCACAACTACATTTGAGCAGCTCAAGCTATATAAGGGTGAATGATGTATTCACTAGGTACATCACTAGGTTGCTCCAAGGTGCAAAGCATGTTAGAATATCTAATAGTGCTAAGGAGTTGGTCAAAAGGTATGGAGCTTGGTTTATATAGTTTCCCACCTTTTCTTACATAAGGATAGATGGTTGCTAAAGGGCTCCTTACAGGCTTCCTAGATATCCCACATATCACATTATACTCCTGGAATTCATAAGGCAGATATGTGATTTTGATGCCATAGTGAAGAAGGAGAAGCATAAAACTAGATTTGGCAATGAATTTCCCCTCAGGGTGGGTAGTAATGAGGCTTGTCCTTCCATACATACAATACACTTCTCTAGGGAAGAGATGAGTACTCTAGGCCTTTCTTTCCATTCTAAAAGGTCCAAGTTTGATAGAAGTGGTGAAGCCCATAAGAAGGCTAGTAGAGAGTACAATCACAAGGATGACCTAGAGGATTATTGAGCTAACTGTAAAGATGAGGTTGAGATTCGAAAGAAGAAATTCTCTAGGTTACTAGTTAATTTGATTAGACTGTACAATGTCAAAGTCATCCTAGATCAAATAGATGATGATGGAGATTTAATTCAGGGCCATGATTATGAGGCTATGAAAGATAAACCAGTTGGAGAAATAGAGTGGTTGGAGGAAGAGAAAACAGAGTTAGAGAAAATTATGACTCCAGTGATTAAATATACAAAATTGTGGCTTAAGCACAAGATTTGGGAATTGGAGAGTGAGGGTGTGCAATGCACCTATGATTTTATGGGAGACTTGGAGTCTCATTCTACTTCTGAGGAATCGACAGAGCAAGATCCTAAGGGTAAGACTAAGGTGAGTTCTCCCTTCAAGATAAAGATTAAGGATGCTCAAGCAGAAGAGGTTGAAGAGGCAAAGAAACAAATAAAGCCCATTGCTAAGAAGAGGAAACACATTTCAAAGATGAAGAAGGCTGCAAAGGATGAAGTTGAAAAGGAAGGTAAAGAGGCTAGTGTTTCTATTCCTAAAAGAAGAAGAATAGCAAGGTTGTCATAGAAAGAGAAGGAAACTTCTAAGGCAGGAGGTGAAGTTGACCCACTAGTAGTTAATGTGGAGATCTTGGGTGAGAAAACATAGGTGTACATGAGAAGATCAAGGACTCCATCTCCTAAAGATGGTGTGCCAAATAAAGGTGCTCCCACAGTTGTTCCTACCACTGAGCATGATAATATCCCTCCTTCTCATGAAATTCACAATGCACCAAGTGAACCCAAGGATGTTGAGGATTATCAGGATCAAGAAGGAGAATTCCAAGAGGGTGAACTCTATAGTGTTGAAGTAGAGATAGGGAAGGTGTTGTAGTTTCCCCTAGTGACTTATGAGGATTCACCTATAAGAAGTGAAGAGGATAGACCTCCTTAGATGGAGGAAGTTCCAGTCAAAACTCCTTCACTAGTGCATGAAGAAGAATAACATGACAAGGGAGAAGAAGATAAAGTTGAGGATATTCCTGAAAAGAAAGATTTGAATGAAGAAGTACCCAAGGATCATCAAGATATAGTTGGACAAGGTAGTGTGCAGTCAGATCCCATAGTGCCTGGTTGGTTGGATAGAGAGTTGAGGAGTAAGCAGGTTGTAGTGGATGATACTCTCCCAAATTGGGATGACTTACTGGCCAAGATTGGGAAAGGTAAAACAAAGAAGGCCAGGGTTATTTCAAGGATTGAGAGAGACAAAGCAAATAATAGGGTGGTTCACATTGCTACTCCTGCTCCTGACAAAAATAAGGATGATGTGGCAGGTAGTGATTACACTATGCAGACTATCAACTTGGGATGGAACAAGAAATTGAAGAATATGAAGGCTCTAGTGCCGTAATCTTGGGAAGATTGAGGAAAGAGGTGCAAACTAAGCAAGAGTTAAAGAGGGAGAATGAGAAATTAAAGAAGTAATTGCAAGATTTAATGAATCCCTTGCAATCCATCAGCTCCTCATCATCTGTTGCAAGCTTCCTACCATAGGATACAATAACTGAGCAAGAAAGAATGAAAGCTAATACTCATGCCACAACGAACTGGTTGCAGGGAGTGTAGGCTAAGGGAGATAATGCTATCAAGGATATCCTTTCAACAAGTGGAGATGTTATGAGGTCAATAAATTGGTTAAGGGATGTATTGGCCCAAGATAAGGAGGATGTGGATCTCCTATTGTAGAAAACCAAGACTATCATGGAATATATTGAAGATAAATTAGTGAGTGATGGTATTCTTCCTTCCTCCAAAGTTATAGAACCTTGGGAATGGTTTGAAGTTCTACAAATAAGGAAAAGGGTTTTGAAGAAGGTGTATATGTAGATGAAGCAAATTGAAGACACCTTGACTGAGATCTATAACAAATGCATTTCTTTCTTTGAGGTTATGATAGGAAGAAAGAGGTTTGCACTGAAACACTTGAGCTTGGAACAGTTGAGAAAATGGTGGCGAGATGTGTATTCTCCAATTAATGAGGACCCAGTTGCTGAACATCAGTTGGATGATGCAGCCACCTATATTGCAGTAATGGATAAATATCAAACCATGAAGGTGGAATGGGATAAAATGGTAGAGCAGTCAAGAGAGGACATTAAGTCCATTGAAAGGAGAATTAAGGTTTTGACTATGCCACCTATAGCCGACTTGGATAGGATATTTTTGATGGTGCAGGATAGGGTGGAGTGAAATAAGGACAAAGGGGAAGGTAGTTAATGTAATGCCTTATCAAAATTTTTGCTTCCCCATTATTCCTCTTCTTCCTTCGCATGCATTGGACCGAGCTTTATTGGAGAGCCCAGGCTAACCTAGATGGAGTACATGCATTTAATGCCCACTTTTTTTAATTTTGAATTTCTCTTGGCCGACTTGTTTTGTGGCCATTTATTATTGTAAACCTAATTGGGCTGACATATCTTGGGGATTTCTATAAATATGGCATTCTACCTCATTTGTAAGGGCTAGATAGTTTTATATTGGAGCGAATTAAGCAGTATAGCAAGAGCTAGAGTTAGGAGTTAGTCTTATTTTCAAGCAAGCAAGTGTTGTAATAGAAGACTGGAATTTTTTCCACTTTGGGTAATTTAATGCAAGTGAAGACATTGTGATTTGGCGCCTTTATTGTGTTGAGTTTTATCTGGAATGGTTCCTGTGATTCTATCTTTTGAAGTTGCTTAAGTTTATTTAATATATGTTCTAGGTTTAATGTTAGAAGAATTGATAATGTTTATGATTTGATACTTGAGGTGTGGCAACAATCTCTAGTCCATACTTTTTACAGCTACCTGATTGTTAGTTGCTTTGCAAAGTTAGCCCAGACTTTTGTGCTTAGTTCAATTGTGGATGTTTGTCCATTTCGATTGCAATAGGATTATTTTGGATGAATGTTCATGATTTGAAAATATTTAATTCCTTAGAAGATTGCACTATTTTTGTAAGATTGCAGATTCATTTGGGTCAAGTAGGAATTAGTTTCTGAGGGGTTGGTCCATTTCAAGTGTTTCATCATTTGCATTGTTAATGTTAGGATTAGTGTTAAATTTAAGAATCTCTTTGAAACCCTTATCTTTTGCTATTTCTTTGTTATCTGAGTTAGATTTAGGATTAAAAATATCACCATATTGCTAAATATAATAAGCTTTGAGATTTAGTATTTGCTTGTAGTAAGGTCCCTTTGTGATTACCAACATTTTCACATTATCACTGAGTTGTTTATGCATTTTCAAGACTTGACATTAGAGACCTTGGGGTTATCTCTTGAGGCTTGCTGATGGATATTTACCTTTCAAGAGAGATAGGATTTCCATATTCTGTCTGAGTTGTGCAGAAAAACACCATCAACACTATTTTTTTTAGAGGAGCAATAGTATGCTCTAGAGGAGGGACACCAACTTCACTTTGACTTTATGTACCTTTTTTACTAGTATTCATTGAAGGAGTAGTCTCTTCATTTTGCTTTATATTACTATCAGTCAAATTTACCTCAAATACTAATAGATCTATGTCTTGTGTAGACACATCAGGTATATCCTATAGGATGATGTCATCTGAAGAAACTTGATCCACAAAGGTCTCCTCAACCATCTTCATTTCTTCAAGGATCTTGGTTGTCTTTTCTTCAAATTTTTTCTCTTTTTATTTTTCCATTCTAGAGGAATTTTGCACCTTATAAACATTGGAGGCACTTTCTCCTTGCAATCTGGAGGGTACTTATACTTCTTTCTTACCAAATGTATTTTTCGCAATTATGATTTCTGTATTACATACTTGTGGATCAAATTCACTTTGCAAATTATTAATTTTCTTTGTGGCCTCTCCAAATTCATTTTGGATCTTCTTTTTGAAATTTTCATCTAGGCTCATTAGCAGATCTATTCTCCTTTTCGTGCAGAGCTCCTTGGCTTGTCTTTGAACAATCTTTTGTTTCTCTTCCTGGGATACTAAGATTCCAGACTTGTCATTTTTTTGTTGTTTCATTTCTTCAACAACCTTGATAGCTTCTTCTCTTCTCTGTCTTAGATCCTTAGCAAGACTATCCAAAGCTTTGTTAACAATTTCATTGAAGGGAATGTTTTGCATGAGCATGTGTTCAATGACAACCTTCTCAATTGTCTTCTTTTCTTCTTAAATGGATTTTGAATGTAGAGCTCTCCATTTTACTATTCAATAGACAGTATTCAACCATTCCGCTCAAGATTATCCAAAAATCAAGAGGACCATGTGTAATGGGAAGGTTTTTCTCAACATTCTCTTTAGAAATCTTCTTCTCTTTCTTCTTTTGTAAATGAATATCTTCTTCTTCAATCTCTTCAACATCATGTGATTCTTCCTTATTTTTCTTTTCTCTTTTTTTCCTTTTCTTTACACCTAGCATGCCCAACCTTAGTTACTTTTTTCTTTGGAGAGGTTATAGATGTTGCTTTCCTTTTACTATTAGTTGTTTGTGTAGACCCAGAGGGCTACAGAGCAGTTGCAACAATAAGAGAGTATTTTTTGGATCTCCTTAGGCCTTGATTGGATTTTGGAAGAGTATATTTGGAAAACAAAACATCTACAGGCATCTGATATAGTGTTTGAGGAAGTTCCCAAAATCTTATGGAGCTCGTCATATCTTTATTTTTGAGTATCGCAGAGCACCTATCTCCTTAAAAAAATATTCCAATTTATTTTCAATGGCTTCCTCTCTCTCCTTCTGGTAAATTTCATCCATGATTTCTCTATATGTGTCAAATATTTTTACTTTGGGATCCTTAGGTTTTGACAATAGAATGTTTATATAACTTTGTGCAAATTCATGTTCAATCTCATAAGACAAATCAAGAATCCATGAGGTTCTAGGTTCTATAGATCCCATGAAATAATGATCCTTCTTTACCATTAAGGTTATCTCATTCTCATAATTTCAGACCAAACTAGGTGGTATCGTATACCTGTTTTGCATCTTATTTTGCAATTTTTTGAAAAATCCCTAATAAAAAGTAGTGTATGCTGGCTCATTTTGAAAACTATTCATATGTTATTTAATTTGTGTAGCTACAAGAGTGAATTTGTCCCAAATTTTACCCTTAAATCCAAGTAACTCATTCAAGAAGAAGAATGTAAGGTATATGATAAAAAATCCAAACCTAAAATTATAATTGGTTTCTTTTGTTCACCTCGAGTTCTACATTAGTTTTTCTCTTAACAACTCACATAGATCAAATGTGGCACCTTCTTTAACCATTTGATGTGCAGTGTGAATTGTAGTGGAGATAGTAGACCCTTCTCTCTTTGTGAAGTAAATCTTATATGCAATCCCCATTGATGCATACCGAACACCTGGATCAATGATATCCTTATCTATTAGGGTTCTCTTATCAAATTTAGCACTGATGAGCTCCATAACCATTTCATTTTTCATATATTTTAGCACTGGGACTAGTCTAGAGGAACAAAGACTAGTAACTATCTTAATTGTGTCCTTTATGACCATGTAGGGTTTATCTAGCCAAATTAAATCTTCGTGAATGTGGCTCAAAATGATTCTTACCCATTCCTTGCTTTCATAGAAGCCTAGAAAATCTTTTCAAATGTCTAACCCTTTTGCAGCTCAAGTCAAACCATTTCAAAAAAAGAGGTATGTTGTATCTCATTTAACTAGGAATGAATGTAAAACCAAGTATATCCTCGTAGTAAAAAATACCCACTAGAAATTTTGAGAATGCACCATATTTGTCTACCTCCCTTACTTTGAATGGAAACTTATTATACTTAGGCCTTGGCCTCTCAATAACATCAATGACAATTGGTGTAGCAATGATAATTTTTTTTGATACTAGGGTTTTACAAAAACACTAGAGAAATACGTGTGAATACAATTGTTAGGGTTTGCACACAACTTATTTGTTATGTGAATTTTTCCCCAAGAGAATATAAATCTATTAAATAACCCTTTAGAATTGAAAGGAGATAGAAATAAAAGGATATTATGATCCATTGGTTAAAAGGGAGATTAATAAAGAATATGTATAAACATTCTTTAAAAAGGGGAAGCATAATTATTTATTTAAATAATTGTTAAAAGGAAACCTTTGTGAAATGGTGTGATGGTTTGGAAACTACTCCTTAAAAGGATATATAAATCATTCATGTGAGACTTGAGAAATAAATGGAAGAACATGGATAGAAGAAAAAATGAAAGGAATTGGAGAGAGAAACACAAAGGCACAAAAAGCGTAAAGGTTAAGGTCATGGGTAGGAATTTAAACATTTAGAGAAGGGGCACATAGTGTGTGTCCAACTCGAGGTACAACATACACCCGAGAGTGTCCTAGAAAGGGTTGTGTTATGTCATAAAGACAGGTTGGTTCTGTGCAAGAACCGGTTCCTCCAAGGGTGTTTGTGCTGGGAAAAGCCTAGACATGTAACCATTCCTCTTAGTGTCGAATAGTAGCCTCTCAAAATATATTTACAAATAAGTATTGAAAAACATCAAGATTCAATAATATTGGGAATATTTTCTATGTTATTTTGATGCTAATATGATTAATCTATGTGGAGGTTTTATTCCATTTATTATGTTAATTATTTAACTATAATATGTTTGTAATTTACATTGATTATTCACTCTTATGTTTTTTATAATATAAGCAGCATTTACAGGGTGTTGTACCCTTTACATGAGAAGCCCAAAGGGCCAAAAAGTAGCAAAAAATATTATAGTAACAACATAGGAGAGACGCAGACACAACCTAGTAACAACATAGACACAATGCACAAAACATACCCAAAAGCAAATTTTCTAAACCGTCCCATTTCTTGACCAAGAGGTTTAACACATCCTCCCCAATCTAATTGGGGCCTTCATCTATGGTGTTCTTTTTTAGTTCCTCCTTGATCACATCCAAGAGAGTGAGATTTGACCTATGAATCAACTTGACAGTGAACCAAGCTAGACAATTAACCTTATGATTCAGCATAGTCACCTACTCTTGCAACCCTCCAAGCATGCTTGCTTTGTCCTCCTTGCTCTGGATCTCCATTTTAGCACCAGCCCTAGTGTCTGAGGAATTAGTAGAGTCCTCATGAAGAATCTAGTTTAAGTCAGAGAAGTGACTAGGGTCTTATATGGGTCTAGTATCCATCTTTTCAATAGATTTGATTCCTTCAACCCTGCTACAAGACTTAACCCAGTCACTAGAGATAGCATCAAAGGGGGCCTCTTTCTTGTTCTATGTCATTCTGTGAGATCTTCTCACACTCAATTTCTCCACCCATAAATAATAGCTATCCCCCAACATAGTATCACCCTTAGAATATTTTTCCTCATCAAATTTACCTTCCTCAGAGACTGGAAGAACCCTTGGGAGAAGAGACATTTTTTCCTTTCTTCTTAGCAACAAGTATGCTAATCTTCTTACTTTTCAGCTCACAAATCCCAACTGTCGCACTCACTTGGGTCAACCTAGCCTCAATTTTATTTTTCTTCGGGGGAGGAGTGGCTATGGTCTCAGTACTAGGAATTTTCTCAGGGATGGGGGATTTTTTCTTGGAGCCTGCCGAAATAGCAGGGGAAGGGTTACCAGGGTTAACTTTCAGAGAAACTAATTCTTCCACCCTCATAGCTAAGATGGGTTTGGGTAGGACAAAATCCAAATGGAAATGATAGATTCTGTGGATTAGACCTTGGTGCAATGGTAAAGGAGGCGAAGAATCATTATATTAAATCTGATGCTATTACTTAAATAACTATTAGAGAAAAGTAGCATCACATTTGGTATCAGAGCTAAATTTGGAAAATAACCATTTTTTGATAGCTAGAATTGTTAGGTAAGTTTATTTTAAGTTACATTGTGGGCCCATAACCCATAGGTTCTAGGGCTATCTTCACCTCTTAAACTTTGGAAAATATAATGTTGTTTAAATGAATTAGGTGGAATAAGATAATTATTTTTTTATACGAAAACTATCTTAGTGTCAAACATGGGGACATGTTGAATTTTACAGGGGAAGAGATAACCTCTAAGAAAATTAAAATTATAAAATCATACTAATCATTTTGTCATATATAATCTAATAATATCATATATTAATGGGTGTTTGAACCTAGGAATGTATTTATGGAATGACATAATTCTATCTCTCCTTATGTACCCTTAATATTTAATTTTATGATGAGATCCTCAGAAAAAATTTGTGTTCCACTTTACTATTAGGATTACAACATGGGTTTCAATGTGACGTATCCTCATTTTTATAACATAATTTGATTCAAAAACATGATTGAACAAATCTTCTTCTTAGAAGTAAATTGAGATTAAAACTAGTAATTATTTATGAAGTAGATTTGTATTGCTTCTGGATTCGATTGTGTAAGGATTTTTTGCATCAACGTTTGAATCACACTGTGATCCATCATCAGGATGAAAGAGAGCTAGAGGAGAAAATGAATGATTGCAGACTCAGACTGAATAATAAAGGAAGGGGGAGGAGGGAAAGATGCACGCAATTCAAGGACAATATTAAAGAAAAAGAAAAAGATGAACATAAAACCAAATAAAATGGAACCAGCACAATATAAAAGAAAGGAGAAAATAAAAGGTTTTTTTTTTAAGGGAAGGAACAGAGCAAAAACAATTAATCAAAAAGAAGAAGCAAAAAATAAGACAAGAGAAAACTAGAAAAATAAAAGTGCAAAAATTGAAAAAATTAAAAGATTAAAGGAAGACCATTAAGAAGAAACAAAACAAAATCAACGAGAAGAAAAAGATGAAAAACAAATAAATAAAAAGGAAAGAACAAATATAACGTGGAGACTAAGAACAAGGAGAAACCAAAGAAATAATCGATTAAAAACAAATAAATATATAAACCAAGAAGCGAAAACAAGCAAAAGAAGAAAACACTAAAAGAAAAATAAAATAAATAAATCAAAAAATGAAAATAAATAAACACCAAAATAAGTATTAAAATTGATATATAAATATATATCACGAGATGATAAGAATTTTAAAAAGGGGGGGAAACAAACCAAATGGAAGAAGAAAGAAAACACAAAGTAACTCAAAAATAAATAAATAAATAAAAATAAATAAAATAGAAAAAGAATAGAATTAAATGAAACCAAAGAGATAACTAAAAAACAAGAATTACTATAAGAGTTATCTAAAAATATTTAATAAGATTGGAATGAAAGATAGTAAGAAAACACTAAAAGAAAAATAAAATAAATATATCAAAAAATGAAAATAAATATACACCAAGATAAGTATAAAAATTGATATATATAAATATATATCATGAGAAGAGTTTTAAAAGGGGGGGAAACAAACCAAAAGGAAGAAGAAAGAAAACACAAAGAGACTCAAAAATAAATAAATAAATAAAAATAAATGAAATAGAAATAGTATAGAATTAAAAGAAACCAAAGAGATAACTAAAAAACAAGAATTACTAGAAGAGTAATCTAAAAATATTTAATAAGATTGGAATGAAACAAAATAAATAAAACCAAAGAAATAACTAAAAAAGACAAGAAATAATAAAAGCGAAAAAAATAAAATTAATTAATGATGAAAATAGCAATAATTAGATTGGAATGAAACAAAATAAATAAAACCAAAGAAATAATAAAAGAAATAAATATTTATTTATTTTATTTTTCTTTTAGTGTTTTCTTCTTTTGCTTGTTTTCGCTTCTTGGTTTATATATTTATTTGTTTTTAATCGATTATTTCTTTGGTTTCTCCTTGTTCTTAGTCTCCACGTTATATTTGTTCTTTCCTTTTTATTTATTTGTTTTTCATCTTTTTCTTCTCGTTGATTTTGTTTTGTTTCTTCTTAATGGTCTTCCTTTAATCTTTTAATTTTTTCAATTTTTGCACTTTTATTTTTCTAGTTTTCTCTTGTCTTATTTTTTGCTTCTTCTTTTTGATTAATTGTTTTTGCTCTGTTCCTTCCCTTAAAAAAACCTTTTATTTTCTCCTTTCTTTTATATTGTGCTGGTTCCATTTTATTTGGTTTTATGTTCTTCTTTTTCTTTTTCTTTAATATTGTCCTTGAATTGCGTGCATCTTTCCCTCCTCCCCCCTCCTTTTTATTCAGTCTAAGTCTGCAATCATTCATTCTCTCCTCTAGCTCTCTTTCATCCTGATGATGGATCACGGAGTGTGATTCGAAACATTGATGCAAAAAATCCTTACACAATCGAATCCAGAAGCAATACAAATCTATGATATGGATTGTGGAAACCTACTATCTTTATTTATGAAGTATTATAGACACTTAAAATGTCCTAAATGATATCACGCACTCAATCAGGTATACTAACATCATTTCCTCCTAAAACCCATCATCTTTTCGCTTAATTGATTAAATTAGCCTAGCTATTTTAATTAATTATGTCATTTGCATCTATTAACCTAATTAATTTAACCAGGTTAATTCACCCCCTTTCATGCTAACATTTCATCTCATTAAATTAAATAAATCAAATTATTTAATTTAATCCCTAAATTCCTCTTTTTTAATTAAATAACCCTAAGCTATTTAATTAAATGTCATCACCTTTTCCCCTTTTCATTAAATCATTTATTTAATAAATATCATTTACCTCCCCTTAATTGCATAATTAAACCTTTATTTAATTTTTAATTATCAATTACTAATAAATCTATTTCCCCCACTTGCAAAGGAATATTCCAAGGGAATATTCCTCCTTTGCACATTCCTCCAAAATGAATATTCCCATGGAATATTCCTCCCCCTTTTGCACATTAAAAATTTGTTTTAATTTGCTAAATATCTAATTTCCCCTCACCCATGAGAATATTCCAAACAATATTCTTTCTCACTCATTTGAAAAAGGGGAATATTCCTTTTTTGTAACAAACTTACTTGACTTCTTGTGCCAGTTAACTTGTGACCTCTTGTGCAAATTAAAAGCATGTTTGTTTGGACAAAGGTGAACCCTTGATTAAATCTCATCATTGATTCTCATCCCTTGATGAGAATCCATGATCCATGCCTCCAACTTCCTCCATCCTTGACCATTGATTAACCTTTCTAATCTCAACCCTTCATTCCTCATTTGCTCTCCTATAAATAGGTCACTATTTGGAGACAAATGGATCCATCCTTTTCAGAGCAAACTCATGTTGTTAAAATCACTCACACTCACACTCATATTTAGCATTTATTTAGTATCATTTCAGCTTAATTACTTGCATTAATTAGCTTAGCTTTCATTAATGGCTTCCATGGTAATATAGATGCATTCATGTAGCTTGTTTATTAATTAGGGTTTCAATTTTTTTAGCTTAAAATCCATTTAGATTAGCTTTGCACTCACATATCTTGATCATTTTAGCATAAATCATGTTAAATTATCTTGCATCATGTTAGTTTAGTATTTAAATCATGTTTCATCACACATCTCACAATGGTTTCATCAGTTTTATTCAATATATTGATTGAAACAAGATCATTTATCCCCAAGATTGGGAAAGGGTCACCATTCCACATCAACACGACACCACTCCCCCAATAGGATAAGTTTCAATGTCTTAGATTAGAGGTTTTATCAAGCTTTCATGATTGAATATGGTAGTTTTAATGGCTTCTTTATCTTTGCATAAGTTGAATGATCTCTATTGGGACTGGTGTTTAGTGATTGAATATGCTTTGAATCCTCATCGATCAAGTGTAGTCAACCCATACTAATCCATTGGTCACAAGTATTCTCTAAGTGACGATAATTTACTCTTATTTTATTGCTATTTAATATGTATTGTGAGATTATGTGATCATATTTTGTTTTAATTTGTACATTGTTATTGGACTTTATCAACCCAATAACCTTGTACATTTACCTTATTGTATAGAACTAAGATTCTATTTGAAAAGAGGATATTCATGTAGTTTGGAATGCATGAATATCATATTAGAATGTATGTTGATGTTATAGATTATACTTTTATAAGTTTATGAGTGGCCACATAGTATTGGATATGTATAGAAATTATTGTGTGCTCACATTGTAATACTTTGAAGGAGTTACCCAAGTGGGTAAAGTAGTAAAGTTGATAGAGTAACTACATAGTATGGGTTATGCATGTTATTCATTAGGTAAATGTATGTCAACACATGATAATATTTTTTAAAATTTAATGTTGAAGTTACATGTAAGGAAAATATCTACATTAAAGGAAATGGGTTACATGAGAGATAACTAATAGAATTGAAATATATGTGATTAACATATAGAATAGCCTTAGTTTCTTCAATTGTAAATTTCTTATATGTATGTACAATTCTTGTCATAATTTTGATTAAAAAAATAATTCTCTTGAATTAATAAAAGAGAGAGATCTGTGAATTAAAATAAAGAAAGGGATGCAGATGAAAATATATGTATAAAAATATATGAAGAATAAATGTATTCAATATCAATTTCTTCAATTGTTGATTATGTGTTTTTGAGCTGTGATGTAGATATCTCATGCTACTAAAGACAACAACTAATTTACAGGGGGAGAATTGATGTGACTTTTTCCCAAAGAGAAGATAAATCTATTAAATAACCCTTTAGAATTGAAAGGGAGATAGAAAATAAAGGATATTATGATCCTTTGGTTAAAAGGGAGATTGATAAAGAATATGTATAAACATTCTTTAAAAAGGGGAAGCATATTTTTTATTTAAATAATTATTAAAAGGAAACCTTTGTGAAAGGATATGATGGTTTGGAAACCACCCCTTAGAAGGATATATAAATCATTCATGTGAGACTTGGGAAAGACATGGAAGAAGAACATTCAAGGAGAGAAGAGAAAAAGGAAAGGAATTGGAGAGAGAAACACAAAGCAACAAAAGAGTGAAGGTTAAGGCCATAGGTGGGCATTTAAACATCTAGAGAAGGGGCATATAGTGTGTGCCCAACTTGAAGTACAATGTACACCTGGGAGTATCTTATCCAAGGCTATGTTTATGCCATAAATGAAGGTTGGTAGGGATAACTTTAAGAAACCCCCCCCTTGGAAAAGGTGTAAAATCCTGGCGAATCTTTCCTTTTATTTGAAAAAAATATTAATTTTCCTAGCAAATCTATGCACATTATTAAAAACAATATAAAATCCTAGTGAATCTTAATGAATAATTGGTAAAAATAATAATCACTGTGGTGAATCTTAGTGAATAATTAGTAAAAATATTAATTATAATGGTGAATCTCTCCTTTAAAAATTTGCATAGTTGGTCGGTGCAGTTCCCCCATATTTTTTTTTGTTTTTTGTAATATTGTAGGGGTTCGAGGGTGGTAGCCACCGATGAGGTCAAGGGGTAGCGCCTCTTGCGAGGGTCAAGGGGTATGTAACGCCCCACCGTCCGAACCCCAAAGGACAACTACAACTAACAAATTACCACACAATTTTTTTTTTAAGTGAAACATTACATAAGATAAATATGTACATACATTACATGAAAGGAAATTATGCATTTACAAAATCATCTACATCCTCTGGGGTACATGTGGTGGCATTACTAAATGTAAAACCCATACCAAAATGATAGCGAATGAATTCCAAGATTACATAAAGATAACATACAACCATCCATGATCAATAGAGATGAAAAGATATACATCATTTATTGCATTTCATTTCATAGCTCAATATTACAATTGTGGAGCATATCTCCATAGATACAACACATCATGGATATAATAGTACAATATCATAACGCTCCCCTTATATCAACAGGAAGAGTACATCAAGTACAAGAATAATACATCAAGGAATCTAATAAGGTGCAAAGCATGGAACAGTCTTCAACCAAGTGAAGCTTTGAAACTCTGCATCTACTTTCGCATCATAGACACAACCTGGGAACCCAATGGGGTGCATAGCACATTCCACCCAACCACGTGGACCCGAAGGTCCAACCCCCCGTGCTAGGAGATGACAAGAAAGGACCCACATCCAAACAAGGTCAAGTAGAAAAAGCTAACACAACACCAACATAAAACAACATCAAACAAATACAAACAACACTCCCAAAGGCAACCAAATAAGGGAAAATAAATAGGTACTGTGGGAGAGTGTCATCGCATGGCCTTACATGGATTATCCAGACAACCTATCACAAGGTGCCACCTCCATCTACGGTTATCCTGACTACCTATCTCAAGGAACCACTCCATAGGTTGACTCATGCAGAACCACTTACCTTTCGTGAGGACAAGGAAATGATCTTACCAACCAGGTCTTCTCATCCTATCCTTAGCCTGTGAAATCACTAATGGTATGGGTGAGGCACATAATTAATCTTGTTTAGTGTTTAACTACCCAAACCCACTAGTTCATTAATTACATTATCACTTGTTTAGGAAACTCTTCTATGGGCTACCCTAACAATCCCTTTTGTGCCCCAGCCCCCATGAAGAGCCACCCTCCCCAATAATTTTGAAACAAGACTCACAACAACAAGGGGTATACCAAACATAAAATCCATAAAACGAATGCACATGCGAAGCATGAACCATTTCGCTCATAGTCATAACCAAAGGAAAAAAAAATCATAGAACAAGGTACACCCATGAGAGCTCAAAATAGGAATATGATCAATGGAAATACAAAGCTCTAATCATGGGAAAATTCAACACAAAAAAGGTTTCCCTTCACCTCTAGAAGCCTGACAACCTACCACCCTGACTATCAAAAGAAAGTAACTTAAGCATTACGGGTTCCCAACATAACCAGAACATATCTATACATTAAAATTACCTCAAAAGTGAAATGAAACAAGAAGAAAATATGATCAACATGTAACCACTAGCATGCATAAGGAATCAATTCCAAAGAGCATTCAAAATAAGTGAATAACTATCTAAACGTGTTCAAGGTCAACTATAAATATACATTCACTTAAACATAAACATAACCCAATCTTGCTTAAGATAATGTAAAGAATAATTAAATAATTAGCTATAATTAACAACACTTCCATCATGATATCTTTCAAAAGATAAGAAACTATATAATCACAATCTATAATATTTGATGTAAGTCTTTTCCCAATTAAAAGCTCTTAATTGTAAACTCACAATCCTTACATCTATTTTACACATTTACATATAACGACAATCTAACAATACCTAATTATCTATTTTCATATACTAATTTTCTTTAAATTATATCTTCATAATAAATAAATCTAATTGGGGATCATCAATTTAACTTTAACAATTTACAAACTGATTTCTTTAAATTGTAAACCTGATTTGAACATATATATTTATATAGGCATATATAAATAACACCTAATTTATTCTTTTCATCTTTTCAAGAAAACAATACACAACAACATAACTATATATATATATATTTAAATTAAACAATCTACAAAACACATTCAACTATCTATTTCAAGGAACTTTCAAAATAATCAGTTTACATTTAATTTATACACTCGTTATGAAATTATATAAAATAATTAAAGAATGCATATTCTAATCAATCCATTTACAATATATTTTAATATTATTATAAAATTATTTCAAACGACTTAAGAACTATATATATCACAAATTCCAATCTACTTTTAATAATCTAAACAAAGTAATATTCATAAACCTACATTTAAAGCTTCATTTGCATCTTAACTTTTCACTTATGGTAAATTATTTTAAACAATTAAAGAAGATATAGAGACAAATATTCTCACTATGCAGTTAACACAATAGTAACTTAATTTCCTATATCCAATTACATTTTCATATTCATTCATTATATATAATAAATAACCTAAACCATTTATTTGTTCATCATGAAATCTTTTAAATAATTAAGAATTATATAATTAACTCTATACATATATAATCACAAAGGAATTTGTTTTTATTTTAAATCATGTCATATTTATATACATATTTATACCCACATATAAATAAACCATAAAGCATCCTACCTCAACTATATGATTCTTCCATTTACAAATCTATTTGATTTTAAAAAATAATTTTGAATATCTACAATAGATCAAATTTAATGTTCGATTATTAAAACAATACACCCAACTATGTAGGTAAAATTTACAGTTAATTCTCTTTACCCAATTTATTTATCTATCATAGTAAAACTGCAAAATAAAAATTAAAGCCCATACACACACACACACACATATATATATATATTTCTCTATTTTCACAATACCAAAGTAAATCTAAAAAGAAAATAAAAACACATAGAAATATATATATATATATATATAAAATCAAAATACCCTGCACCTCTTTTCCAACCATGCCTGACAGGCTATATTGAAGCAAAATGTAAGGAAAGTTTCAAGGCCTCTGCCTGGTATAAACCCACGCATAGGTTGAGTCTAAGCCAAGAAAACAATATCATATACAAGATTGTTGCAAGGAAAATTGTTCCAAGAGCTGGAATTAGAAGACGATAGTCTAGTGGAGAATGTTGGTGAAGCTAAATGAAACAATCCAAACAAATAGACTCCCATACAATGTATTCAGTAATAATGAAGGGACATCCATAACATAATATAAAATGGATATACACAGTAATGAGATGCCAACCTGGAATAAAATGCTCGAGGATTGGAGATGGCGAGCAAAACGAACTTCCTTTTTTTCCAGTGTTCTCCCGGCTGCAAAATATCTAACTTTTACCAGAGCACAAAACACAATTAAAAAAAATTCTTTGTATCAAATTCCCGTATGATGTTTTCACCGGATTTCCAAAATAAATTAAGGCAGAATTCTTTCATTTTTTGGTAGCCAAAGGAGACAGGTGGCAAATTCACAAATTTCAATTTCACCACCCAGCAATTCCCTGTTCCCCATTTTAACCACCTGTTGGTAAATCTCTTCATTTTAGTAAAAACATAAACCTAACTCCACTATGGTTTCTTTTCTTTTTTTAATTTAATAATCACCTTTGTTTTAATATTTTATCCAATAGACAAAATATCACCTTATTTAAAAATTAAATCAACATCCGGTCAGGACAATTCTTTTATATATATATATATATATATTTAAATTTACCATTTTCAAATATAGTAATTAACAAAATATTTATTTTTGAATAAACAATTAAATAAACAATATTATTTAATTGCTAATTTAAAATTTAACAATGTTGCAATTAAAATATTATTCTATTTATAATTAAGAAAATTTAATATCAACAATTAAAATAATATTCATTTAAATCTACCAACATATCAAATTTTCAAACTAATTTAATATTTAATTAAATCCTTGACGTTTTCACAAATCACTTTAATAATTAAATTTAATGTTCAACTTCAACAATAATAATAACCATCATTAAATTAACTAATTAATAATAATGATAACGTATCAAAATCAAACAATTATCTCATTAAAATTAACACTTAAAACGAACAACATGAAACAACACAATACCATAACAAAATGGGATACTGACGGACAACATAGTCAAACAACTACGGGATGACAGACACGGACAGGGATGTTTTCTTATCAACTCCCTAAACCACATCATATCCATTGGGTATGTTGGGCACGCTCAAACCCAACGATGCGGGTGGAGTCGATGCCCAATACCTGCAATCTTGCATAAAACCAAGTGTCGAAACAATATATATATTCAATGTCAAACACACCGTGAGAGAGAATTGCAGTGTAGCAAGGCGCTCATGGATGAGCGATGCAACACCATCCCTCTCACCCAAATTAACCTCAATAATAACCATATTCTAAACAACATCATCACCAAACAATAAGTAAATGACTGCATAAGCATAACATCAAACACATATGTTCACGTATCATAAGCAGTAGTAGCAGTGTCATAGACAACCAAGTCCAATAAGCAAAACTGTCAACCAACTAAACAGCATGGTGAAACAGTCACCGACATAGTCTCAAGTATGCATCAATATAAATAGTATCCAAATAGTATCATAAAAGTAACGTTACCGAGAGGCACTACATCTTCCCCTAGAACTAGGCTTACTCCTTGAAGCCAAAATACAAAAAGGGAAAAGACTCTAGAATGCGAGATGCATCCTCCCATGTCAGCTGATGTCTCATCATTAGGGTCCCATTGGATCCACACGATCAATGTCTACGCCCCTAGAATGACTCTCCTATCTTGAAGAAACGGCGATGAGCTCAAGTGTGGAGTTGATCGTCCTCGACACGCAATGCATTCCAATCAAGCACGTGAGAAACATATGGATAATAGGGTTGTAAGGAAAGCAACAGTGCAAAAAATGCTTTCTTATGCAAAATCCTCAGGAAAGAAGTGTAAAAACCATACATTTAGCAAGTTACACACATTTGAGATGCACATTCACAGAACAATAGGATAGACAAAAATATCACACACAGATATAACACCAGATATATATGGGAAAACCCTTACGGGAGGAAAATCCACCACACCAAGTAAAGTCACTTTGTATTATAGTAAATCAATTACATACAGAGTTACAGACTTCACTCTCAGATGTTAACTCTACTTGACATCCTTGATGCGACTCGACAATTTCTCAATGCTCATAAAGCATACAATGAATTCACAACTCCCAGCCAACAACCATTAGGATTTCATTCAATTTTTTGTTCCTTCGCCGACAAGCTTCCTCCATCTCGGGTTACACACACCGCCATGCAACATGCATCGAGCCGCCCAACATTAAATTTTGGTTATAGAGAATACTACTATATTTTCACTCTATCAACCCTCAAGTTAGAATATGCATTTAATGCAAATATATCACTAACAAAAAATAAAGCTTTTGGCCAATGATTGTTGATTTACAACAGTGATGTAAAATCAATAAATGAAATCATT